>CM041517.1:10802968-11100468 GCA_023091065.1 Dianthus caryophyllus
CACAGAGAGGAGAATCATGTATCGTAGCATTTGCAAGAATTTCTTTCAAGGAAGACTCACTTACGTGTACAGGATTCAGGCTCATCAGATGGCTCCATCCATTCCTGGTCCAAAAGAGTTGCTGCTTGTTCGTAAAATACCTTTCTTGCCTTATGCAGAGTAATTTTCTGTACCATCTTGTGTATCGTCATGGTATTAGATAGCATGTTAAATATGACGATTACTGTCACTTATCAAAAGCCGTTCTCTCGCTCCCAGCCAGCAGAAAGTGATAGAATGTTCTTGGTCTGCGGCCCTATTATGATAAAATAGAAATCCACCAAGTTACCGTGAAATCAGTTGTGGAGAAATAATCACTTCCTGCGTACTTATTTGTTTATGTCTTTTGTCCTCTTATAAATTAATGAGAAAGCAGTGTGCAAATTATTTTGCTGTGATTAATTATTTGAAAGTAGGGACAACGATTAAGAACTAGAAATTCCCCATGATTTTGTCAATGACGATCATACCATTTGAGATTTTAAAATGCTTGTGAGCCGCAGAGTGCTAACCTAAAGCAGGTTTAGTGCAAGTTATAGTTTATTGGTAATTTTCTCTCTTGGCTTCTGTCTTCTTAAGCCCTTCTTAGGCCCTGCTCTTTTCGGCTCAAATTAAGCTCGTATAAGTTTAGCTCAACTCCTATAAGTTCAGCTCAACTCAGTTCAATTCTTAATAGTTTCAACTTTAGTAACCTTTAGCTTCAATAAGTTTCAGCTCTAATAAGTTCATCTTTCGTTAGTGCAATTCCTATAATATCAACTCTTATAAGTTCAGCTCCTATATGTTAAGTTCTTATAAGAAAAAAGAAACGGGCCTTAGTTGTGAGGTGAGATTTGAAAGTTATGACTCGAAAATCCAAATGGATAGAACACACAAATATTGCATAGAAACCTGCTTGAATTTGTTATCTTTAGAAAAATTAGTAAAAAATGATTACTAAAAACTGTCTATAGCTATCATTGCCAAATACTCCGTAGTTCTCTTTGCAAATTACGTGTCCCTGTTTTTTTTCCATGGCACAAATCAGCATAGTGTGTCGGTATCATACGTTTTGTGATGTACTAATACGCACTGTTGCTTGGACAAGTTCAGGAGTAGTCAGCACTGGCATGTATCCAATTCTCGGATTCAACTGTCCTTTTTCACGAGTAGTTATATTTGATTTTGGCTTAAAATTAGATGTCGTAGTAGCATATAGGTATCGATGTGTCAAGTGCTAGACATGTATACACTAGGTAAATTGAAAAGTTTGTGACATTCTAGTGGTTTTCTATATTCTCTAGTGGTTTCTGTCATCTGAGATTCACCCACATAACTTTTTTCAAAGGGGGATTTTCTTCAGTCATCTTTTTGCGTCAATGATGCTCTCACTCACTCTTAGCAAATATGCGTTTCGAACAAAAGGTTCATGTTTCTTCAGACGAAAGCAGATGAAAAGTTTTCTCTTAACACTTTACCATTCAGGAATCAGTTTCCGGGTATCTGCTTGAATCTTTTTATTGGGATTACTTTTAAAGGTCACAGATACAAAAATACACAACCCTAGCTTTTACGTTCTTTCTTTTTAAGTCATTACAGGGTTTTATGTATCACTCTGCATTGTTCTTATCTTTCCGTGAATTATCCGTTAGTCCAAAAGACCACAATCAGGATCCACAAGATAGTTCAATGAACTATGATATATTGAGATTACAGTATGGCAATATAGGTAGTTTGGCATGTAAAAAGGCAATGTTGAAACTACATTCTTAGCATAGTGTAATTTGGAACGAAATGATAAAAGCTGTTGGGGTTAACAGTCGCTTTTTGAATTATCCCGTGGATATATTCTGAAGTAGTGTCTTCATTCATTAACGTAACGTAGCATGTTGGGAGGATAAGTGTTGCGTTTCCACACTTTTTTTTTTTTTTTTTTTTCCACACGTTCTTGGCTGACAGCGTCTTCTTGTTAAGCATATGATTATTTTGGAGGTCGTTTCTTATATGCTCATGTAACTACGGCATCTTCTACTTGTTCAATCATGATATCTCGTTTAACTTTATTTTGTTCATTTCAGCCTCAGGCAAAAATCACGACGAATATTTGTAGGTGACATGGTTGTTTTCAAGAACCCACTAGACCCAAAGAAGCATCTAGTGAGGAGGGTGGTTGCTGATGGAGGGTACGAAATGGCATCAACTGACGAAAAGGATGAACCGTTCATTCTCGACGATGAGGAGTTTTGGGTTCTTTCCGACAACAAAGATCTTAAGAAAGGGGTAAGATGACCTCCACTCACTATCTTGTCTTAAGTGTCATCGTACTATGAGACAAACATAGAGTATCCTCCTTTATCACTGCAGCCTGATATGGCTGACTCGAGACTTGAATCTGACTTGAACAATGCAACCCGAACATGATCCGAAACATTAATTAACCCGAATTGAAACAAATTTGACTCAAAATTGACCTGATGCAAAAGTACTCCCAGTAACTTGACTAACGTAAAGTAACTAATTTGATACTGAATAGCACCTTATAGATTATACACTTAAAAGATAATGAACCTCATTAGAAAATGACCTATATTCTTTTTAAAACCACACGTAGCGACCAATTTTGACCTGATGCCATGCAATTTGGATTGACACAAACCTCGAAACAGATCTGAGGCACAAATCGAGTATTTAAAACCCCATTTGAATGCTGCAGGAAGCTGTGGATAGTCGGGCATTTGGTCCCATTGTTCTCCAAGATATTGTCGGAAGAGTCATCTACAGAATGCAATCACCCGAGGATCATGGCCCGGTGGATAATAGGTTTGACCCTACGACTTCAATTCCAATACATGCAGTGTACTATTATGTGTTTTCTGAACACATGATTCTGAAATTGACGGTTTTATTATGTGTTTGACTAAAGTGAGGAAAGCAAGGATGCTGATGAAGCAGTTCTCGATGTCGAGTTAGACATAGATGAATTGGCCAAGAGTACCAAACCCTGAGCATCTTCTTTCGCCACACAAGTCGCTGCTGTGATGTATGTACGTCGTGTAGTATTCTGAGCTCATGTTGCAAGTGTCCGTATTCTGCCTCGACTTTTGTTGGAACGAGTTTACTTCGGCAAATAATAATTACGGACTACTTATTATATGAAGGTTTCTTTAACTGTGTAATGTTATTTTTTTATGGAATTTTGTCAATTTGAGCGTTATCAGTTTACCGCTCTTATGAGTTAAAAAATTCAGGACATTTTTTTTGAAGTGTCCTTAAAAGGTTCGTCATTAGTATATAATCTTAGGAAAAAATATAGTAAAATGCTCCATATATCGTTACTATACATATTAAAAGCATTTAATGTCAAAGTCGAATCCATATTTCTCAAATTTATTTCTTTGACAAAAACGTAGTAAAAAACTTGATTTTAACAATTACTTTTTCTACTTTTGAATAAAAAAAGTAATTGTCAAATCCTTATTTGATACTCGTACAGTCGTACTTGGTAGAATCATACTTGAGTGGTACTTGTATGACGTTGGAACTTGATTTCTCGTACCAAGTGTTTTGTTCAATGTTAAACGGTATGGGTTTAAAAATTAATTAAGATTAAATTTTTTTTTTGGAAATCATGTAAATATCATTAAGCTCCAAACAAACGTTTTTACAACTTGCAGTGTAATATCACCTCCTCACTATACAATACTCTCCAACCAATCTCTATCATCAAACTTTAGGTCCTTTACAATATGTCTAATTCGACTAACTATACACTCTCGTACTTGTCGAAACCAAATTTCAGGTCGTAGAAGCATGTTAGACTTGTAGCACGTATTCCTCGCCTGCCAAATTGTGTATATCAACCCACAAATCATTGCGAAACTTACTTGACGCTTGAAAGTCGATAGGTGACGTCTTTGGAAAGCCCTCTGCCATCCCATAACGTCTCCAATATCATCTCCTAGCCAACAGACCAATAAATCCACATACTTCCCCGGCCAGATGATAAATAAAGAAAAGATGATCTCTCGTCTCCTCCTCCTCTTGACACAGCAAGCACATAACATCGTCAACGCATCCGAATCTCCTCATCCTTGTAAACGTAAACAACCTATCCTTAATACAGAGCCAGGATATAAAAGAGTGTTTGGGAATGTTGTACCTCGACCATATTATCTTAGTCCATGGCAGCCTCGGACTCGGTGTGCCAAGCCACTCATATCCTCCTTTGATAGTATAAGCAGAAGTAGTCCATGGTCCCGAAATGTAACCTGCACAGAGCTTCTGCTTCACGGCACAGATCTTTCGCCAGCTCCAACTCGAGTTCAAAGAAGGGACGTAATCGAGCCAATCTTGTCCTTTCAGATATATATGATGTACCCATTTCACCCACAAGTGATCACTTTTTGATTGTAACCACCATACCAATTTGCCAACAGCAGCAACGTTCCATCGCCGATTGTCTCGAACACCCAATCCGCCTGCTCGTTGTTCCTTGCATACCTCCTCCCAAGCGACTGGACAACCTCGAGTATAATGCTCATGGCCCTCCCAAAGGAAATTCCTACATATCGAGTCCACTTTCTTGATGATCGTGGCTGGCAAAATAAAAATCTGAGCCCAATATTGATGCAACGTGTTAACAACCGATCTCACCAACGTCATTCTCCCCATATACGATAATTTCCTAGCACCCACACTCCGCACCTTCGCTACAATCTTCTCAACCAACACGTGACAGTCCAAGACCGACAATTTCTTTGGTGATACAGGAACACCAAGGTATTTGAATGGTAATGTCCCTTCGTGTAGCCCAAAGCTCTGACCTGTACTATGCTTAACTCCATCCTTCACACCATTAACATAATACTCTGACTTTGACGCATTCATCTCAAGCCCAGAGCAAAGAGAAAACTCCTCAAACCCCCACATCAACCAGTTTATAGACTTCATCTCTCCTTTACAAAACATTACCAAGTCGTCTGCAAAACACAAGTGTGTGAGTTTCAGAGGCTTACACAGCGAATGAAACCTAAAATCCTCCATCTCCCCAACCAATCTCAGTAGTCTGCTCAAATAATCCATACAAAGTGTAAAAATCAAAGGTGAAAGCGGGTCACCTTGTCTAAGCCCTCGTCCCCCTTTAAAGAATCCAAATGTATTCCCATTCAGAATCAAAGAATATACAGGAGTCGTAACACATTGCATTACCAACTGAATAAAGTGTGAAGGGAATTGATATGCATGAAGCACTTGTTCCACAAACCTCCACTCTACGGAATCGTACGCTTTCTTCAAATCAACCTTGACCATAAAACGAGGAGAACAAGACTTCCTATGGTAAAGTCTGACCAAATCTTGGCAGATTAGCACATTGTCGAGTATTGATCTGCCTCTCGTGAATGCACTCTGGTTTTCACACAAAATCTGAGGTAATACCATAGCCAGCCTTCCACACAAGACCTTAGACACTATCTTATATATAACGTTGCAACAAGCAATCGGTCTGAAATCCAACACAGTTTGCGGATTAGTCTTCTTGGGAATCAACGTGATATTGGTAGCATTAACTTGCTTCAACAGACAACCATTACAGAAAAACTCTTTCACTGCCTCTAGCACTTCATCTCCCACGATATGCCATGATTTCTTGAAGAATGTGCTTGTATAGCCATCAGGTCCTGGGGACTTAATGTCTGGAATCGAAAAAATCGCCTGCTTCACCTCTTCTGCTTCAACAGGGGACATCAATACCGCTGCATATTCTGCCGTAATCAGCCTCCCTTCCATAACCACATCCATATCTACATCCTTACAAGGCTTTGAAGAACCTAGCAGGCTGATATAATATTTCAGAAATGCATTTTCAATCTCAGCTTGAGTCTCACACTGATTTCCATCCATGTCTCGTATGCCCAAGACTCTATTCCGCATTCTCTTTGCTCTTATACAATTGTGAAAATAGGCTGAATTTGTATCCCCCTCAAACAACCATTCAACCTTCGCTTTCTGTCGAAGGAAATTATCCCTGCGTTCCTGTAGCTCCCTACAAGCTATCCCTGCCTCTCTTTCCTTCCTCCTCAATTCCAAGTCATTTGGTTGCCTATTCAGCTTCAACTGCATATCATGTAGCCAAAGACGTGCTATCTCAAACGCTTGCTCAATATCAGAAAATTTCCTCCTGTGCAGCCCCTTAAGCGTGCATTTCAACTCCTTTAACTTCCTCACAATTCTGTACATAGTCACCCCCATGATGGGGACATTCCATCCATTAGACACCATCTGTTCAAACTCACCATCCCTAGCCCACATATTAATAAATCTGAACACTTTCTTCCTCTTCATAGGTTGCCCATGTAGATGAACCACACAAGGAGAGTGATCATAAACACCCTCAGCCTGAAATTCTGCATAAGAGTGTGAGAACATATTCCCCCATTCTTCATTTACCAAAACCCTATCAATTTTACTCATAACCCTCTTTTCACCATCCTGCTTATTAGACCATGTGAAGAATTTGCCAATCATCTTCAAATCTTTCAGATCACAGTGATGAACACATTCCTGAAATTTCACTAATTCACATAAGTGAACTGGTGCACCCAGTCTTTCATTTGGGTACAAGATGTTGTTGAAATCCCCAAGAACTACCCAAGGATCATCTGTGCTAACATCTCGTAACCCATCCCACAAAGCCATCCTTTCTGCTCCATCATTGAAGCCATACACCATAGTAACCCAAAACTTCTGACTCTTTCCCCTGACTTCCACTTCACAGTGTATAAACTGTGCAGCAACCCTTCGAACTTGCAGACTAACCACCTGTGGATTCCATAGAACCCAAATTCGCCCGCCATCATGCCACCCATAGTTAGTAACTACAGACCAATTGTGAAACATATCAATAATTTTAGTACTTCCACTAGGTTTTACCCTAGTCTCTAAGAGGCCAAACAAGCTAACTCCTTGGCTATACAAGAACCCCTGCATTTCCTTTTGTTTAGCTAGCTTGTTTAGACCCCTCACATTCCAACAACCCAATCTATCCATTTCCAAACTGGGTATGAGGTCCCAGTTTAGAAACAGATTGTTGAATGGCCGAATTCAACACCTCCACAAAAGTTGCCTGTCCTCTCAATCCACCTCCAGTAACTCCCCTTGAACTAGAGCCTTCATTAACTGGCTGCCCTTGTCCCTCATGAGATAACTCCTTCTCATTAGTCATCACCTTCTTCCCCTTATCCACAGGTGCTGGTGGTGGAGGAGCTGGCTTCCACAACACCTTTGGAGGCTGCGTCAACTTACTCCTACACTGCTTGTCTTCATGACCATACCTAGCACACTTCCCACACTTCACAGGTTTCCACTCGTATTCCACTCGAGCCTCCTGCACTTGACCAAGTTCATCCATAAAAGTAATGGAGTCAGGCAATTCCTGCCCCACCTCCACCTCTACCAGATATCGCACAAACCCCAATCTGGTTTTTAAACTTGTTGCAGCATCAGGTTTAATTGGCCTCCCAATCAGCTCTACAATCTTCTTTAAACAGCCTTCCCCCCAAAATTTCAGGTCAAGCCCAAAGACCCTCACCCATGTTGGAACTTCCTTGACATCTTCCTTCACCATCTTACACTCCGGTGTCCAAGGTTTGATGATCATCGGCCTCCCATCAAAGAGCTGGTATCCCTGGTCCAATGCCTCTTTCATCTTGTCCACATTCTGAAAATGCACCATAAAAACCCCATTTGGTAGGAACGAAATCCTATCATACTCAAACTTAGCCCATACCCGCTTGATGAAACCACCAACAATCTCTGGAGGGGGATTGGCTCCCAAGATAAAACACACCAGAGAATTTTGCCAATACCTAATTTCTTCAACCACATCCTCCACATCCAATTTCAGCTTAATTCGAGGGCTATGAGGCTCCCCTTCATTCCCAGAATCAAGCGTATTCAGATCAATTGGTATCACAGAACTGCCTCCCTCAACACTCTTAGTACCTTCTCCCTTTTTATTATGTGTCGTATTATTTTGTACTGTATTAGTAGTTGATCTATTATTTGTATTAGTTGTAGTAGCAGTAATCGGAACTCGTACCTTTGAAACACTCTTCTCCATCGCCGGAATCCCCGGTTTGCGTGCCCCGGTCTTCTTCTTTGCCATCGCGAAGAGATTTCAGAGGTAAAAAAGGCGAAAGAAACTCAGACCTAATCTCTCTAGTTTCTCTCGCTAGGGATTTTTTTTTTTTTTTTTTTTTTTTTTTAAATTAAGATTAAAATTTATAAAATAGATTGTTTTTAATAATAATAATTTTGAATATTATAAAATCATGTAATTAATTTTATCAATTAATTATTTAAAAAAAGTCATTTTATAATATTGTCATATTTATTTTCCCATAATATTCTTCCCACTAATTTGATACCATTGGGTATCACCGTATCAATCACATATCCAGTAAATCTTGGAAAAAGAATGAGTAAATTGTTAAAAACCATCATTTATATCAATTGATATTATAAATATACTCCGTAACATTTATGTTACTAAACATTATACAGAACTGTAAAAAAAAAAAAAAAAAAAAAAACCATTATACGGAGTACTTATTGATATTATTTGATATTATATGTAAATAATAAGAGTAATAAGAGTAAATCATGACACAGAAATGCAGCAACACTTCTAACTCCTCTCTTTGTTCAATGATCGATTTTCTTTTAAAAGTCCCTGAAAATTGTCGTTGTCGATGCTTTGGCGACTTGACAAGGCTCCAGGAATAGGAGTCGGCCAACACGAGTGATCGATTTTTCTGATAATTGATCTAACGTTATGAGACGGACTTGTTACGGGCCATAAGATTTGCAATCTAGTATCACATATGACCAATTTATTTTGTGTTTGTAATAAGTATACCAAGTGCTCCTTTCTCGGGTGCACGCACATTACCGTAAGTTTCCAGAAGTCTCGGCTAGATACTGATCCCTCGACTTTGACTTGATTTTGGAGGCACGATACAGTCTCCCAGCTTAGCGATTGATCAGCATTATTCCCGAGCATAAAATCGAGTTTATAAATAGGCCAACTTGGTCTCAGACTGACTGAAACTGAACTTTTGTCGGAATTGAATATTAAACCTAGATTCGGTTGTAAAGCCACTAGTTTCCCACAACTTTAGAGTAATATTCCGTCTATTTCAGGCAACGGCAGACCTATAGCTATTAACGGCCCATGAAATCAGGCGTCACATCAAACAGATTGAAGGCACCGAAACAAGATAAATAACGAATACAAACCATCCCGTTAATTACTACTCTCGAGAATTTTGATCGATGACATCCTTCACGGTAAGGCCTTACAAGGAGTCTAACTTCGACATTTTTCCATTCTCCCATCTCAGACAAGTAAATAAGAACATCGAATTTTTGATTGATAATCCCCCACCACTGGACACATTGAAACACTACGACCCTAAAGCCGTGCCCTTCTTGGCAAACTAGACCCGCCTGTTTTACACGTTTTTTGTAGATTTCTAGTCGCGGAAGAGCCAACCATTGCTTGGTTACGGGATTACAAATGACGAGCTCACCCACTCCCGCCAAACGATTGTAACTAAAACACAAGAATAAGTCTCGGTACGTCGACAAAACACGCGACGTATTGGGAAGGAATTTTAGGGGATAGTTAGGAGTCTGTAATATTTGTAACGAATTAGGCGGTTTAATAGTATTATAATTATTATAATCCTGCTTCGTCATGGTTAAACATACGTTCCACGAGTCGATTTTCCGATGCATTAGGAAGCCTTGAGTCACAAAGCAAGGGTCGGAGATCAAAGAACACCAACGTTTTGAGACGGTTTTGAACTTAAGTGCAATGTCGTAACGAGGTAGTGTAACACCCCGTGTTAATTTAAGCTAATAATAATTAGGAAATCAATAATTAATCATCCTCGCTCACTGAATTTCCTAAAACAATACACTACAATCATTTTTGCACCTAAACTAAAACCATTTTGAATTACTTTGAATTTGAACTTTATGTTTACATTTTCAAACTCGATAAATCAAATGGAGAATCCTCGACAATTTTCTCAACGGCAAATTTTGGCACGCAAATCGAGGTCAAACATTGACTAAAGGGCCAAGCCACCTAAATGTGATTTAGTCACCTAATCCTTTCTTAAATACAATTACTCATAATCCAAACCTAATTAAAGTAGCTTAAGCTTAATCATATTGATTATTACTAACACAACATATAATAATAATATCAAATTACTATTCCACTTTGATTTAACTAACACTTTCACTAAAACTCGATATATTGAGTTACACTAAGCCTAAACTGATAAACTTTTTGACGTTTGAGGATAATGAATTAATTCGATAACATTCAACGAAAAAAAATATATATTTCGATCGAATAAAATTTTATTTCAAAGTTGCGAGACAAACTAGTACCCAATTTTTGTTTGAATTCGTTTTGAGGTTTATTTTCATTTTTATTTTCGATCTCACTTCTAAACATTATTTCAAGACTATATATTTCATTTCGAGACTTTTCACGAACGCGCAAATCGAAAATTTCAAAAACGAAAAAAATCGAGCCAAGTGACCATGTTGGCCGAGAATGTTGAGCTACAAGCTCAACATTGTCTTCCCTTTTTCCTTTTGCTTTTCCTACACACTTGTTCCCTTGTCTCAAGCATGCCTTCCACTCTTACACACATGCTACCTCTCTTACACACATGTTTCACCTTGTCTCAAGCATGCCTTCATTTTCATTACACAAGTTTACAAACTACTACTACACTATACACATATCACACGCACAAACACACCCAAAAACACAAACACAACTCAAAAACTTCTAACTTATTTTCTCTCTAATAAAACACAAACACAAGAATTTAGTAAGCAACTTCAACTTCTTCCTTGGTTTCCATGGAAGATCATCATCTTCTTCCTCCTTATTTTCTTCTTAAAACTTTGATTTTCTTTCTCTAATTCACTTGAACACTTAAATCAAATGCTCCACCATTTATATTTAGTACTCACTCCTTATCTTTACATGCAATTAAAAATGAACATAAATCAAAATCACTTAAAATACAAACATCACCTAAACTAAAAAAACAATACTACACATAAAATTTTTAGTATAGTTTAACTAGCTTAAATAAATTACTAACTTGTTTATTTCATTCTTATGTACCCATCCTAACCAAAGACGAGGAGCAAGGTGGTGGAGTCGATCTTAGCCAATTCGATCATATCATTGATCCCGACAACTGCTAAGCTATTTCACTCATAACCTAACTAAGGTGCTTCCCGCACACTTATGTGATAAGCGCCTCGAATTTGATTTTATGTTATTTTTCCTAAGTGATGTTTTGATTTGTGTGTATGATTTTATGTCACCTAAGTATCACATATTAAATTAGAAGACAAAAATCGAAAAATAAAATATACTGTTCACATGTATATCACACGGCCTCCACCCTTATTTTTGTTAAATTTTTCGTTTTAATTTTTGTAAATTGCATGCTTAAAATACTAAGGATGAAATGAACATGAAAATATAATTAGTTTTTGTTTAGGATTTAAAATGAAATTGTTATGAATTTTTAAGTGTTTTAAGGTATTATGTGTGTTCTTGAATGTTTGTTGTTATTCTTGTGTTTGAATGATTTTATTTATGTGTGTTAATGTTTTGTTATGTTTTCCACTTGTGATTAAATACATAAATAATATATGATAAATTAGTTGTTGAATTAGAAGTATAAAAATCAAAAATCAAAATTTATGAACATATATACTTATACACGGCCAAATTGATTTATATGGACCAATTTTTAGTTTTAATTTTTCTAAATAACATATTATGATTAGTATAGTTAAATTAGACTTGTATGAAAAATTTGAGAAAAATATATAAACATATAAAAATTTGACTAAATAATGTTCATATTAAAAGCATTAAGATTCATCACACATTCATGTGTTCTTCACTTAGTTGATTAGTTTGATTCATAAATTTTATAAGTTTTAGTTATTTGTTGTTTATGTTTACTAGTTTAAATCACTTTAGCATAAACTAAATAATTAGTATATAAAAACTTTAAGTTAAAAAAACCGATAAAATTAGAAAACGAAAATAAATGGTTATGTATGTTAGGCCACGGTTTTGGGGTCCAATTTAGACCTAAAATGAATTTGTCACTTTTTATTTTTATCACTTAAGTAATTAAAATAGTTAAAGTAATGATTTATTAATAAAAACAACAAAAGAAATAAATAGCTAAATAAATAGAGGCTCACGGCTTTTGTGTTATTTTTGGGTCAATTTTGGTCAAAATAGATTTATCACTTAGTCACTAAAATTGATTTATAAGTAGGGTTATATTAGATTGTATAATGAACCGTTAATAAAAAGAATCAACTAAACCGATAAAAATAAACGTTACCCGTATTAAAATGAATCTTGTCGAGTGCTACTACCTATGCTTAAATTTGGATGTGGACATACGGACTATTTAAAATGAACTACGACAACCTCGCTAAAAATGGAAACCGCTAAAAGATTAGTTAAGTATATGACTAAATAAAACCGAGTTTCACTTCTAAAATGTTATTTAAAATCACCAAGTACAAAATGAACTTAACGACTTTAAAACTAGAATTTTGTACTTAGATTATATTAAGTTTTACTTCCGAAATCTTTTTTCAAATCACTAAATACAAAACGAACCTAACGACTTTAAAACTAGAATTTTACACTTAGTAAATAAAAAGCTTAGTTTTATTTTCTAAAATATCCTTAGTATAACAAAAATGTATAAGAGTATGAAGATACTAAGTATAAATAAAGTCAAGTAATAAATACTAAAGTATAAAGAAAATAAAATAAAAATACTAAGTATAAAGAAAATAAAATAATAAATACTAAGTATAAGAATACATATACGTATAAAATACGAATAAAATACGAAGTATAAAAATACGTACAAATACGGAATACGAAAATACGAATACGTATAAATACGAGGAATAGTAAATACGATGAATAGTAAATACGATGAATAGTAAATACAGTGAATAGTAAAATAATGAATAGTGAAAAATATTTAAAAGTTACGAACGGACTCAAAATAAATAATTAAGTTTTTCTATGTGTTCTGTTTTACCTGAAGAACTGCTGTTACTAAAATTTCATTATACAAGTTCGACGTTATATTTATATTACAAGTTTTGTCATTATTAATATTTATGAGCGAGAAAATGAGAAGTTGAGAAAGCGAGTACTTGAATAAAATACTAGGATTGTTCGCCATGTTGCGACTCTTGAAATTCGAAGTTAACGAGGTAGCTGTATATGGGGACTTGGGCTCCCTATCAGAGTTGCCCAAGGCGAAATAACGATCTTAAGATCGCTACTCGACACGGTATATACAACCTCAGAGATGGGGCATCCTTGATATCTCCGTGGGCCCATATATTAGTAATTGGACACGCCAGCCCCATCCGGGGGTACCCGTCTCTGGTGATAGTCGAACTTTTTCGTCGGTGATACCTTTTGAATAGCGAATACGTATGATCCTCGATAGGTAGTGTATGCATACATTAGACAAGGGATTGAATCGTCCTTATTACCTTAGATATCTTTAGCCTGTCAGCCATGTCCAAGTTATGTTGGCCCTGATCGCTATCGCGCGGATTATGTCTGCATGCTTCCGCCTTACTAACGAAGACTCATTTGTTATCACATGTTGAATGCATTTCCTTGTTTGTTTGATGATTATCTGAATGACTTGGTTGAGTATTGGAATGTGATTTGTTGAGTATGTTTATATGTGAGCGTGGTATGTTATTTGATTGGTTTATACTCGTATTAAATCATCATGATCTCCTTATGTGTTTTTGCTTGCATACTTGCTATTTGTTTCCCTTGTTTATTTATTATTCATATCGCATATTGCTTTAGAATTGCATGTGTCGAAAGAGTGTGCGGGAAAATGATGAGAGTTTAATGCAGGTACCCCGAGTCTTGACCGTTGATCTATCAGGGGATTTGAAGGCCTTATTTTGTAATCTATTTTGAGAGGACTTGTAATCTAAATATTCTGCTTTATCTATAAACTCGTATTATGTATACTGAGTTTGTTAAACGATAACAGCTGGTTTTGTAATATATAGACTTAATTAATTTTCCGCCTCAGTTTAATTAAAGTCACGAAAAACCAGGTTGTTACAGGTAGTCTGCATAGTATCTCGAGCAACAACTCGTCGTTCAAATCGTCGATTGATGTTGTCGTGTAACAATCTCGAGCAACACCGGCGTTTGTTCATGAATTTGAGACATCTTGAGTCACTCTTTACGAAAATTTGAAACAAAAAATACATGTGGAGAGTAAGTGAAAAAAATGTGGAAAAAATTATGATACATATAAGTCGATAATTCGGGGTAACATTTTAGAATTTGAAGACATAGCTTGGACTCTACAAGTATGGATCAAAAACTTCATTGTTATATTTTATTGTTTCACTTTATAATTTAAAATTTTTAATATCCACATTAACCACTTATAAATAACATGTTATATGTAATATTGATTTGATAATTACACGTCTATATACTTATTTTGAAATATTATCAATTTTTAACTTATAATTTAAATTTTTTTATTTTTTAATATTGTATATCAATTAAAGTAATTTTTTCCCAGAGAAAACTAAACCGTTATACAAACAAAAAAAAAAAAAAAAAAAAAGAAAAAAAATAAATCTATAAAGGGGCATTGATTAACCTGTATTTTGACCCTAACCCGACCTGAAACCCGTATACACCCAACTTGTATATTACCCGAACCCGAAATACAACCGACACCTATTTTACCTGATTTATGGTTATCCGAACCCGAAACCCGCCCAACTGACTTGTTTGACAGGTCTAGTTGTCGGGCTTTCTATTTGTAATGATAAAATTTTAATTAACAAAATTTTAATTTTAAAAATTGTACTCCCTCCATCCCAAATTAATTGTCTCCTTTTACCAAAATGCTAGATTTAAGAATTTACGAAAAAAAGACACAATCATCTCTTAATTTTTACAATATTTACCTATATTTCCAATTTTACCCTTATACTACTAATATGGGTGGGAGGGGTTGGTATAAAATAGAAGAGTAGCAATCAAGGAAATTGCAATCACCACAATAAGTGACCTAAGGATAATTTAATAATTTTTCCAAATAGGACAATTAATTTAGAAATTTTCAAAAATAAAAAAGAGACAAGTAATTTGGGATGATGGGAATAATTACCAAACCCTGAGCATCTTTTTTCGCCACACAAGTCGCAACTGTGATGTATGTACATCGTGCAGTATTCTGAGCTCATTTTGCAAGTGTCCGTATTCTGCCTCGACTTTTGTTGGAACAAGTTTACTTCGGCAAATGCTCCCTAATAATTACGGACTACTTATTATAAGAAGGTTTCTTTAACTGTCTAGGTTTTTTTTTTCTTTTTTTTTTTTTATGGAATTCTGTAAATTTGAGCGTTATCAGTTTATCACTCTTATGAGTTAAAAAATTCAGGACATTTTTTTTTTTGGGAAATTCTCATTTGTGCCCCTAAAGAAATGACTTTTCTCACTTGTACCCTTACAATTCTCGTAATCTCAATTATACCCCTGACCTTTACTATTCAATATCAAGCATGACCAAAATTGATTTAGACGTCAATTGGAGTAAATTAATTGCCTTCTTGGCACTAATTATGCACATGATATGGATTCTAATTATGCTCCACCAATTAAGAAACTCGTTTTTATGATCTTTTCCCTAATTTTCGCCAAAATTAATTGGATTTTAAGGTGACACTTAACAGCTCCAATTAACATTTAAACCAATTTTGGTCACATATGACCTTTACTAGTAAAGGTCAAGGGTATAATTGGGATTATGAGAATTGCAGGGGTACAAGTGAGAAAAGTCATTCCTTCAGGGGCACAGATGAGAATTTCCTTTTTTTTTTTTTTTTTTTTTTTTTTTTTTTTTTTTCTTAAGTGTCCTTAATTTCGTTTTTTGTATATTTGCTGGCCTTGTAGAAAACATATAGGACCTTTTTTTCAGCTCATTTCGATTGGCTCACCACTTCCCTGGGCCTCGCCTGGTCATAAGCTCCATTCGATTGGGCCAGCCTGGCTCACCACTTCGGGTCAGCTTAGTTCAAGACAAATATATTATTTAATTGAACTTCATTAAGTTCAGTTTAGTTCAATTCAGCTCGATTAAGTTCAGTTCAGTTCAGTTCAGTTCAGTTCAGTTTAATTTAGTTCAGTTTAGCTTTAAAAAATGCGAAAGAACATGTTCATATTCTTAGAAAACAAATTAGTAAAATGCTCCATATATCGTTCTTATAGATATTAAAAGCATTTAATTCAAAGTGGAATCCGTATTTCTCAAAATTATTTCTTTGACACAAATACAGTAGAAACTTGATTTTAAGACTTACTTTTTACGTTAGAATAAAAAAGTAAGTAATTGTCAAATAGTTATTTGATACTCGACCAGCTGTAATTGGTATCTAGTTTGTGATATCCAAACCAAAAGGGGACGTTTATTTTGTGCATAGTAGGATAAATTAATATGATCATAGTAGGATAAATTATGAAGGTCAAGGGCTCACGTAGAAAACGAAAAAATTTAAGGGTACACTGTACAATATCCTAAAGATTTTTTTTTTTTAATCAAAATGAGAATATCTATTCAATAATTTTCATAAGAGACTGTCTCACAGTAATATAATGTTGTTTTGGGTTACAAATACTCAAGGTAATTACAACTCGAAGCTAATGTAAGATTTTGTATAATTCTGTGGGCTGCGGCGTCACTTGACCTTCTCTGACCGTGTGTCCTGCACAAGTACACAAACCTAGCCTCGGGGGTGTCCGAGGAAAGCCCCTCCGATGCTTAAGTCAGCGTAATTCAAGAGAGAAGTCAGAGAATTGCAAGAATAGTCTACGTGATACCTTGTTTTGTGTATTGTGAATGAATCCTCTGCCGAGGGATTGGTCTCTTATTTATAAGGTTGAATCTTTGTCCTCTAGTGATCCATGTCAGTCATAAAGCTGATCATTTGTCCTCTAGCGTTGTCCTGTAGTGGTTAGGTAATAACGAACTCTGACATGCTCAGTCCTTGTCTTCTACGGCTGGTTATGCCTACGGGGCCGTGTACTGATGAGGGACCGGGCGGTCCCGGTCATTTATCCTCCCAAGGTTTGGAAGTTAGGTGACCGTGGCTGGGCGGCCCCTGACCTCGTCATCCGGTGCGGTCACACATGTCCTGCTGACTATCCCCATCAATTTGCCCCCACACAGCTGCTGAAGGCTGTAGCTGCGTGCTGAATCAGGGTGGGTAGTCAGCTGTGTCCAGATGAGTGCAACTTGCTCTGTAAACCTTCTTTGTCACATTTTGAATTTTGAATTCCTCTTTTTTATTTGGGCTTTCGAGTTTGGCGCCAAGGATCTTGGGCTTCTCTTCCCCTGCGCATGCTTGACACGTGGGTGGTCACCATTCATCGCGCACTATTCATCTTTTTTCCTATAAATACTCATAACTTCGTACATTTTTCCCTTTTTACGCCTTCTAAACTTTTCTTAAACACTCTAAAAACTTCACTCTCCTTGCAAGCTTTTGACTGATTCCGGTCTCCTTCAGTTCCTGTCCTACCGCACCGTATACATAACTTTAGGTAAACTTTTTGCTTCAATTTATTGTATTGATTATGTCTCGTAACAAGGACCCTGATTCTCCGCGAATTCCTACACGGCAAGAACTGCTGGATGTTACTGACTCCGAGGCCGAAGAGGTGGAGCCTATACAGGTTGTGCCTCTCCGTTGCGCTCAACCCCGTGAGGAGGATCTTCCCGAGGCCTCAACCTCGGCCCCTGGTCCTTCTATCCGCCGCCTTGAGAAACTAAACCAAAAAACCTACGAGGCTCCATTGCTCCAATTTCCCGACGAAGCTTACAGGGACATTCTTCTTATGAGGTCTGGCCATATTGTGGCCGAGAAACTTTACCATCTAGGGAGCGGCTGGAGTTTTGACATCCCAGAAGCCTATGACACCGTTTGCACCCCCGGCCGGACATACGGCCGTCTTCACCAAACATTTGGAGTTTGGCCTACGCTTCCCCTTTCACCCCTTCATTGAGGAGCTTATCTGCCGAGGGAACGTGGCTCTCTGCCTGCTGAATCCCTTCGCCATACGGACAATGGTGGCCTTCACTTGGACATGCTTATTCCTGAACCTTCCCCTTTCCGTAGACGCCTTTCGTATCATTCATACGCTAAGTTTCACGTCAAATGAGGACAATGGGTACGTGGGGTTGAAGTTAGATCCCCGCTACCAGTCCGTACACAAGAAGCTCACTTCCATCAAGGATTGGAAGGAGCGTTTCCTATACGTTTACAGTCCCAAGCCGTTTGATATTCCGCGTCATTTTCGGAATTACTTCCATCCTCGGTTCTAAACGAAGGAGGAGTACATTCACGGCTCGGTTTTGGACGCCAACGAAATATTGAGGACCGAGGAGGTCACGAGGGTCCTCGACTACTTTCGCCTGGGACAGCGTTCGAAGCCAGCGAACTAGCTGCCACCGGCGGAAGTTATCTTCAATGATAAGTTCCTTGGCAGGGTCGGCCTGATCCCGGCCCTGGATGCAGGTAATCCGGGGCCGGCTTATGTTTTCCTTTATATTTTACTTGCGTATCTTTCACGTTTTTCTTGCGGCTACTAACTATCTTTGTCTATTTTCAGGGAGTTTTGAGGATTTCACTTATGAGGATCTTGCGCGGATTGGTCTTGACGCTAACAGGCGACCATTTGACTTAAGATTCGAAGCTCCCGTTGATAGACTTAAGTCGCGTCACCTAATCAAAAATAAACCTGACAACCTTAAGGGTAGTTAGGTGATGTCTCATATATTTACTTATTTATAGCCCCTTGTTCACGAGCTTTACTTTGCGATTCTCGTATTTTTATATGCATTTCGCCTCCTATTTCTCTCTGTTTTGGCTCTGCTGCGTTTTTGTGTCAATATTGCAGGTAAACGCGCATATTTGGAGGTTAGAATGCTATTCGGGAAGTTTCGTAAAGTTTCGTGATGTTTCGAGTTGGTTTCGTTGCGTTTCGCTTGCGCACGAGCCTCGTTTTAGCGTTTGAAGGTGTCTCGGGACCTCGGGACTGAATTTGGAGCCCTTATACTCAATTTGGAACTCGTCCCTATGCCTTGGGACGACCTAGGTGTAACACCCCGGCCCCAACCAAAGGCCGGAATGTCATTCACGGTAGCTCGCCAGGCTGCGTACATTGCCCACAGACCAACACGGGCCCTTTCCAGCGCACTTTGTCCTCACTCGTGCGCATCCTGAGAACTTCCCAGGAGGTCACCCATCCTAAGACTACTCTCCAGCAAGCACGCTTAACTGAAGAGTTCTTAAGATGAGCCACCAGAGAAGAAGATGCATCTTGTTGATATGAGTAGCACTTACAATCCTTTTAAGCACTAGGTCACTTGAGCTCATCACATGGACCACTTCAACGGGGAACCCGACCCGAATAACCTCGGACAACACCGGGTGTTACACTAGGCCTTGTCCCTACACCTTGGGACGACTTTGAAGTGAAAATAAGCTAAGGAAAAGAAGTGCCAAAAAGAGCATGCAAGCTGAATCATACGGGATAGCCATCCCGTAGCTCAGGGATGGAAGAGCAGGGTTGTCCCGGACGGGACCATTGTCCCGGAGGTCAGGGACGACTCTGACTCTTCGTTGGCTCAAAATAATTTGTCTATTTCAATGAGTGAGAGGCCTTATTTCGTTCCCATCTTTTTACATTGTTTTCTAAGCACTTTAAACTAGATTCTCTAAAAAAACTTAGGGTTTATACTTTTGATCTTGTGTAATTTCAATTCCCGACTCGGTTTATGTTAGTTTGATCGTCTATTTGGTTTTGTTGCTTGAATTCATCCTCTTGTTCTTGGAATTTTCTGATTGGTATTTTCAATTTCTCCTCCCTTTTGTTTGTCAATTCATTATATATTGTCATTGATCATGATTTCATCTATTGCTTTCGTTTTCGTTGTTGTTTTCGCTATGAGTGAGTAGTTTATTATCTAGGGAGAGAGGGTGAAGCATGGGTGTTGGTTTTGCTTGAGTTTGATGATCTTGTTGAGTTAGGTTTTGTCATGCTTTGTTTAGTCTTTGCTTGATTGCTCTCGTTGATACCTTGATCACGTTTTAGCGAGTATCTAGCACCCTTGAACTTAAGAATGAAAGCCTAGTTCTAGGGTAGGCGCGAGACTAAACATTAGGACCCTCGTTTGTAAGTTGCGAGAGCCCGCATTCGAGACCTAGAGGAGCTTAAGACCGAGAGGCCGAGCGTTATCCTTAGCATGTGCGATACCTACTCATTCCGATCATCATCCTTTGCCTTGACTTACCCATTGCCTAACCCGACTCCCTAGACCTTTTCCTTATAGTTTAAACCCTTATTTCCTCGCTCTAGCTTTAGTAACTCAAACCTTAACTCGAACCGAAACTAGAATCATACAAAATAACCAACATTGCAACCTTCTCCCTGCAGATACGATACCCGACTTACCCTTGCTACCCGTTAGAGTTTGTTCGGATTTATTTTTGATTAGGTGACGCGACTAAGCCTATCAAATTTTGGCGCCGTTGCCGGGGAGACGGCTTTATTTTTTGTTGTTTATTTGGTTCTTTCCTCATTGTTACTCTTGTCTCAAGGAACCTCAATTCCTTGAGGCCGCTTCTTACGTCTACTCGAGTGTTGTGCATGCCCAGGAACACGCGTACGTCTCAAAAAGGCTTGGCAATTCAGTTTGACCCGGAGCCGGAGCGTACATTTCTAAAGCGCAGAAACTTGCTTAAGGACTTGGAAGCTATTTCCCCTTCTACCTCAACCTCAAAAGAAGCTCAAGCTACACCCGAGATAAAGAAAATGGTGAAGCTATCCGATCACTCGAGGCCGACCGCGGATCAAATTACTACGGGCAATGCTATGCCCAATATTGTCGCCAACAACTTTGAAGTAAAGCCCGCGTTCATCAACTTAATAGAGCGCACTCAATTTGGGGGAAGCCCCGGTGAGGACCCTAACCTTCACATTCAGAATTTTTGTGATTATTGCTCCACAATCAAGCAAACGGGTGTGACCCAAGATCAAATTCGGGAGATGCTCTTGCCATTTTCCCTCCGAGACAAAGCAAAGTTGTGGCTCAACTCATTGAATCGTGTTGCGCTTGCCATCACCGATTGGAACTCCTTGGTCTTAGCATTCTACCAAAAGTACTTCCCGCCCGAGAAGACCGCCATGCTTAGGAGCCAAATCACGAGCTTTAGGAAAAGGGGAGATGAGTCTCTCTTTGAAGCATGGGAACGATATAAGGAGCTCCAACGTCAATGCCCTCATCATGGCATGGACAAGTGGTTCATCGTAATGCAATTCTACAATGGTCTTTATAATGAGTCTCGACAAGTGCTTGACTCCGCCGCTAATGGGAGGTTCGATAACATTGATGTGGAGGAGGCGATTGACACGATAGAAGCTATGACAATCCACAATGCGCAATACGGGAGCTCTAGGAATGTCCCTAGGAGCGGTGGCAAGAATGATGGCGACGCGGTGACCATGCTTAATGCTAAGATGGATGCCATGACCGCGATAATAATGAGTCAAATGCAAGCTAGTTCTTCAAATGCAGGTGGACAAACGGTAGCGGCTATGCATACTTCCAATGATCCCACTTGCGGCTCATGTGGCCTTTCCGGTCATTCTTCCTTAGAATGCCGAGGTATGTATCCCGTTCATGCCTTTCAATCTCACCAAAACAGCCCCTATTCGAACTATTATAACGAAGGCTACAAGAACCATCCGAACTTGTCTTACAAGAGCCAAACGTTTTGAATCCACCACAACAACAACAAAATTTCAGCCAACAACAAACACAATACCAAAACAGTCCACAAAATTTCAGCCACAATGCTCCAAGACCTTATAACCCTCCGGGCTTCAATCGCCCCAATTTTCAAGCTCAACACGCCCCACCACCCGTGCAAGCCGCTTCGGTTCCCGATCCTATGAGCGAAATGAGAGCCATGATGATGCAAATGGCTAAAACTCAAGAAACGATGATGGCTCACATTCAAAAGAGCGACCAAGCAAAAGACGCGGCCATCAAAATGCTCGAAACTCAAATGGCTCAACTTGCTTCCTCTAGTTCTCAAAGGAAGCCGGGTTCTCTACCATCGCAAGGCACTCAACCGCAACAACATGAGTCGATCAATGCCATTTCCTTGCGAAGCGGTACAAGCTATGACGGTCCGCCTATGCCTACATTTGATGCTCCACCCGCGAAGGTGGTAAGTGAGGTAGACCCTTCTCTTTTTGCTAACGGTTTTAGTGCTTCGAGTGGTAATGTTGCAGGTCCGAGCCATGGAGCGAGCACGAGTGGAGCCCAAAATGGTGGGGGAGCCGTGGGACCCACTGGAGGTCAGGCCGTGAGTGGTCATGGTGGTGGTGTGGCCGTGGGAGTGCAGCCCAAGGAGGCCGAGAATGACAAGGCCAAGGAGAAGGAGAAAGCCAAGGTTGTTGAGCCGCCAATTCAAATCAAGTTGCCTTTCCCGAGTCGTGTGGTAAAATCAAAACTTGACTCACAGTTCGGTAAGTTCATGGAAGTGGTCAAGGACCTCAAGGTAACGATTCCTTTTACCGAGCTTGTCACACAAGTTCCCGCATATGCTAAATTTTTGAAAGACATCCTCACCCGTAAAAGGTCGTTCAGTGAGGTCGAGACTGTGGCTTTCACTGCCGAGTGTAGTGCACTTTTACAAAACCAGTCTCCTCCTAAACTGAAGGATCCAGGTAGTTTCTCCATACCTTGCACGATTGGTACTGTTTCTATTGCTAACGCTTTATGTGATTTAGGTGCAAGTGTAAGCGTTCTGCCTTACTCCGTATGCGAGAAACTCAACATGGGGCCTTTAAAGGTTACGAACATCACTCTCCAGATGGCGGACCGTTCTGTCAAACGCCCTTTAGGTGTTTTGGAGGACGTTCCCGTCAAGGTCGGTAAATTTTTCATCCCTGTTGACTTTGTCGTTCTTGACATGGTCGAAGACTCCCAAATTCCTATCATTTTGGGTCGACCGTTCTTGCACACTGTTGGTGCAATCATAGACGTCAAGAACGGCAAATTGACGTTGGATATAGGAGGTGATAAAGTTACTTTCAACTTTTCTAATGCTTTAAAACGCCCTATGTTGGAGGAGCATGTCTTTGCGGTCGATGTCATTGATGATTGTGTGGACGAGTACTTACCTCAAGTCCTCGAGAGGGACCCTCTTGAGGCCGTGCTCTGTTGTGATATGATTGCAGGTACCTTAGGGAGGATGGACAAGGGTAGAGCTGTGCTCAAAGACGACAGGCATGCTGTTGCTTGTGTAGGCCGAATGGGTGATGTGAATGATGGTGATGGCCGAGCTGTTGGAGCTTATGATGATGATGTTGGGGTTAGTGTCCTCCACAGTGAGTGCAATAACATAAATAAATCTCTAAAGGTACACAGGGTACATTTTGTATTTAATCAGTTGATTAACGTTTATCAATAACGGTTGGCTTGCTAGATAAGTTTGACGTTATTGTCATACAGATGGCGGTGATCAACTGGTCCCTAAGAGTCACACCTAAAGGATGTGTTTGAGAGATATGATTATTTGAGAAAATGATCATATTGATGCCTAACTTAATGACTAAACAGTTAGTTAGTGTTGTTGACTAAAAGGTTAGTCAAATGTGACTAAAATGTTAGTCAAGTGAGATGATGTTACTGACTAAAATGTTGGTCAGTGTAATGTTGGCACGGCAATTTAATACTGATTAAATAATATTAGCTAAAACGAATTAAATGTAATTCGTGAATTGAATATAAAATGTTATATTTAATTGTTGTGTATAATGCAAGCTAATTAAATATAAACCGTTATAATTAATTAGTAAATTATAAATATAAGGATATTTATAATATATTATAGTCGATCCATACAGATGACACTAGTAATAAATTGCATTATATTAAAAGCTAAAATGACCAAATACAACAGTGTCCAAATACATTATGGATTACTTGGTCAAAAAGATAATGTATTTGAGGAGAATAAAATCTCCCCAAATACCTATAGAAGTGGCCGGCCATTAGGAGTAGTTTTGGTAGTATATTTACTTCCTAATTCTACTCTAATTGCTCATCTATTCATTCACTATTAATTACAACACAAAAGACCTAGAGAGAAAATAAGTTTTCTCCTCTAAAATTCTCTAATTTTTCTAGCAATCAAAAGGGCATATCTCACACATATCTTGGGTGTTACAATTAGGAGATACCATATTATTGGTATTGTTCTTAGGCCAAATTTACAAGGATTAAAAGGTTAATTCTTGATTCTTTATACTTTGTTATGCAAATTTATTTTATGACTTTAAATCTTATAAAGTTTTTCATTATAATCCTGTGAATTTAATGGTCTATATACGGATATAAACCTACAAGTGGTATCAGAGCCTTTGGGCACATGAAATTTTTATAAGGTTTTCATAAAAATTGGATTTTGTATGATCTTAAACAAATTTACAAAGTGGCCGAATTGTTTATGTGATATTGGCCGTATGTTTTTTGTCATTTCATGACTTGATTTGCTTGTTAAAATTCATGATGGCCGTATGGTATGTTGGTTTGCCGTGATTTTCATGTATGCTTTAATTGCTTATGTCAACCATAATCAACTTTAATTGCTTAAGTCAACTTTAATTGCTTAATTGGCCGTGTGTTTTAAAGGCCGTGTATTTTTGTTTGATTTTTGGCTAGATTTGGTCTAATTTGATTCATATTTATCAATGTTTTAAGTTGTTAAAACTATAATATATGATTTTGTATAGGTTTTGATTTAATACCGATTGAATTAAAACTTAAAAGGACCAAATTTGTGTATGTTCATGAACATATTGTGTGCTATTCATTAGATCTATCAGTTTTAAGTTGTTTAATTTAAAAGGTTAAATTGAATCTCTTAAATCAATGTTTAATACGGATTAAAATTGAGTTTGTATCGATCTATTTATTAGCTTAATCGAATTAAAACAGTTTAATTCAATTTTTCATGTTTTGGCCGAATTATAATCTTCAATTTTTGTTTTTTGTTGATTTTCTTTAATTGGCCGAAAACTTTATTTAAAATTAAAAAAAAAAATTTATTCGGCTTTTTTGTTTTTTTTTGGGCCGAAATTTTTTTGTTTTTGGAAATTAATATCTTATTATATTTTGATATATTATAAAGATAATATATGTTTTGTTTTATTGTGAAGTAGTTCATAATAAATATGATACCTAATATTTTAAAGCAGTTTAAAATATCTTGAGATCGAATTTATGTTATACCGATAATATAAATTGATTTGGATTATATTTTGATTAAAAGATATTATGAACAATTAAGGAATTGTTGCATAATTTTAATCATTTATAAAGAGGTGGTTTGGATTAAAATCAATTCGTTTGCATTGTTTTTATTTTGTTTAGTTGATGCTCTATTTTGTGTTTGAATGGTTTGAATGTTTTGAATGGTTTAATTTACGCATTAATTATTGTACAAACGGTTGTAATTTACTAGTGTGGCCTTAGAAAGTTGTGTTTTCGTAATGAAGGAAACACAATTTTGGTTGTATTTTGAGATCTCGAATCTCCAATTTTGTAATATTTTTAATTTTGGCATATTTTGAATTAGAATGTAAATAGGTTTATTTTGTAATTCAAATATGTAATTTTAAGAAGATTCAAGTTGAAGATTCAAGATGGACTCCCACTTAAAGCCCAAGATGAAGAATGAAGACAGCTTAGGGTCCATGGAAGGATTCCACTTTGTAATTGTCTTTATTTTCATAGGGATAGGCCACACTAGGTGTTTTTATTTTTGCGTTTTACTTTACCGTTTTATTGCATTCACGTTAGATAGTAGCATCATATTCCGCCTAAACTAAACCAAACCACCTAATATGCATGAAATGGATCATATAGTTGCATCCTAGATCATTGACATACGGATGTCATTTGTTTAGAGCTATCACCTCAATTTAATCATTCACGATAATGCTAGATATTAGTTCACTTAAAATGAATTAAAATGAGTTGATGGGATCTTCCTCTAAAACTAAAATTGAGAATTAGTCTTTATAAGTCGAACTACTATGAATCCCTTCTTCGTCGGTAGGCATAATATGACCCCTTCTACGTTGGGTAAGTAGTAGCTGTCGGCTTAGTTTATCTCAACATTATGGTTCGAGTAATATCTCGAAGGTATAGTGGACTAATAGATAGGATTTACTGAAATCTATCGACCAAGAATTCTAACAGTAGAATTAGCCAAGAGGTTGGCTTATCAATTTAAAGAAATTGAGTCTTGGGATCATTTATATAATTCTCGAGGGAGATCGATTATATGAGTGCACGAGTCATTGCATTAAAACGTTATTGCTTTATGACTTAAACCTTTTAAAACCATGATTTCTTATCTTTTCTCTTCTTCTTTCTTTTTCACAGTTTCGAATACGTTATATACAGATATAACTACTATAACAAATGGCTGTCCGTACAGACGAACCAATGCCAAGTGCCACACTAATGCGCGAATCATGGCTTAGAATTTTCATGGGCACCATGAATCACCAACTTCATTGAAAAGTGATGGGTCCAATTTTTACGATTGGGAGGTCGCATTACGGAATCTTTGCCATTCTTGACGGTAGCTCAAGTACTTGATCGAGCCACCGCCGCTCTACCGACTCCGATGCGAGAAGAAAGGTCAAACCTTTGCTTATAACGTTTTCATGATGGAAGCGGGTGCGTTACAGAACGTGCTCATCTATGCAATGGAACCCAATTTGCAAAGACGTTTCATTACCCAAGGTGCAAACAAGATTTTCACCACCCTTACTAAGGAATTCTCGAAAGCTCAGAAATTAAGAGTTACGAGTATACTACTCGTTTCTTTGAAGCTAGACTCAAAAGGGCCAACCGGTTGGTCCACACCTTCTCGCCATGATCGAGAGCGTTGAGAAAGTGGAGGAGCTTGGTTGCACGATCGATGAGAAGATCATCATTGATCGAGTGCTTCACTCTTCATGATGGGTATGCCCTCTTTAGGGCAAACTATTACATGAATGGCATGGAGGAAAGTCTGCATGATCTACATTCTCTCCTCGTACAGACGCAGTGTGATCTGAAGTTGAGTGGGAGCACGAAGCAAGATGTTCTCATGATTGGGAACAAGAAGGGTAAGGGTAAGGCTCCGGCTAACCTAACTGTAGGGAAGCCGAAATTCAAGAAGCCGATGGTTGCTAAGAATGGGCCTGGTGAGTCTAGCGGTAGCTCACAAGGCAAGGCAAAAGCAAAGCAGAGCATGGAGTGCCATCATTGCCACAAGTCTGGGCATTGGAGGCGTAACTGTCCCGTGTATGCTGAGGACATAAAATCAGGCCGCGTTGCTCCTGTTGGTATGTCTTCTTTTATTCATATGATTGAGATTAACCATGCAAGTTTCGGAACTTGGGTACTTGATACTGGATGTGGTTCTCATCTGTGCAATCATTTGCAGGGCCTAAGAAGCATCAGAACTCTGGCAAGAGGTGATGTAGACCTGCGAGTGGGGAATGGAGCAAGAGTTCTTTGCCGCTTTGATGGGGACATTTGTAATCCAACTCCCAAGTGGATTTGAGTTATTTCTGAATAACTGTTACTATGTACCTAGTTTATCTAAAAACATTATTTCTGTATCCGTTCTTGATAAAGAAGGATTTTCATTTTCAATTAAGAATAATAGCTGTATTTTCTCATTGAACGATATGATTTATGGTAAAGCAGTTTCCATGAACGGAATTTATGTTTTAGATCAAACCACAGATATTTTGCATGTGAGTAACAAGAAAGTAAAGGTTGGTGACAAAGATCAAACGTATTTATGGCATTGCCGAATGGGACATATAAATGAGAAACGCGTGAAAAAGCTCATTGATAATGGGACAATAGCCCCATTTGACTATGAAACTTTTGGCACGTGTGAATCATGTCTCATAGGCAAAATGTCTCGAATTTCCTTCAAAGGTGTTGGAATGCGCGCTGCTGACCTATTAGGACTCATACATACTGATGTGTGCGGACCTATGTCAATCAACGCTAGAGATGGCTATAGGTATTTCATCACTTTCACGGACGATTTGAGTAGATATGGACATGTCTATTTATTGAAGCATAAAAGTGAGTCCTTTGACAAGTTTAAGGAATTCCAGAATAAGGTTGAGAACCAACTAGATAGAAAGATAAAAGCACTACGTTCAGATCGTGGTGGCGAATATCTTTCAACTGAGTTTGATCTACACCTAAAAGACCGCGGGATAGTATTACAGTTAACTCCACCTGGAACACCACAACTGAATGGTAACGCAGGAATCGAACATTACTTGATATGGTTCGATCCATGATGAGTCACACGGTAGTACCTGACTCATTATGGGGCTATGCTCTGTTGTCAGCTGCTCTTATACTTAACCGAAGTCCGACTAAAGCTGTCGACAAGACTCCATACGAGTTATGGAAGGGAACGGTCCCTAACTTGTCCTTTATTCGGGTTTGGGGGTGCGAGGCTTATGTCAAGTGGAGACACGAGGATAAGCTCGGCCCGCGATCGGTCAAGACATACTTTATTGGTTATCCAAAAGGAATGTTTGGTCATTACTTCTATTCGCCTACCGAACACCGAGTTTTTGTTGCGGCTAGTGCGACGTTCTTAGAGAAAGAGTTTCTCGAAGACAAGAGAAGTAATAGAACCTTCGATCTGTCGGAGATTCCAGAACCAACAACCGAGCAACCAATGGAGGAAACTGTTCCTTCTTCGTCTGCTGCGGTTAATGTCCCTTTGGAACCCAGGAGGTCGGGTAGACTCTCCATTCCTCCAGATCGATATATCGGTATAGTCGAGGAGAATGGGAGAGACGACGTTTTACTCCTTGAGAGTAACGAACCTGTAACCTATAAAGGTGCCATGACATGTTCCGACTCAAAGCTTTGGCAAGAAGCCATGCAATCCGAGATGGACTCGATGTACGAGAACGATGTATGGGATCTGGTTGACTTACCTGATAAGGCTAGGCCCCTTCAGTGCAAATGGCTTTACAAGATAAAGCGATCTGTAGAAGGACAACCAGATATATACAAGGCACGACTAGTGGCAAAGGGTTTCACTCAAGTGCAAGGGTTGCACTATGATGAGATCTTTGCACCCGTAGTCATGCTTCGTTCCATTCGGATTCTCTTAGCGATCGCCGCATTTCATAACTATGAAATTTGGCAAATGGATGTGAAAACCGCCTTCTTAAACGGTTATTTGGAGGAGGAGTTGTACATGGTACAACCCGAAGGTTACATCGATCCTGAAAATCCTAAGAAAGTTTGCAAGCTTAAGCGTTCCATTTATGGACTTAAGCAAGCTTCACGGAGTTGGAATCATCGCTTCGACCAAGTGATAAAGGAGAATGGATTCACTCGATCGGTCGAGGAACCATGCCTATATATCAAGTCGAGTGGGAGCAAGATTGTCTTCACGATCAGACGTCGATGACATACTCTTGATTGGGAATGACATACCTCTCTTAACTTCCGGTAAAAGTATGGTTCTGAGAACCATTTCCGGATGAAAGATCTGGGTGAGGCACAACGTATTTTGGGACTCCGTATCTATAGAGATAGATCACGACGGATGTTATCCCTCAGTCAGGAGTCTTATATAGATAAGATTCTTGAGAGGTTCAGCATGACCAACTCCAAGAAGGGGAACCTTCCAATGATCTCGGTGCACTTGAGTAAAGCTCAAGCACCAAAGACATCGGAAGAGGTCGAGCGCATGAGTCGGATTCCATATGCTTCGGCAATAGGATCGATCATGTATGCCATGATATGCACACGTCCGGACGTGGCATATGCATTGAGTATGACGAGCCGATACCAAGGCAATCCAGGTGAAGCACACCGGATGGCCGTAAAGAACATTCTTAAGTACCTACGGAGGACTAAAGATTGGGTATTGACTTATGGAGGAGACACTGAGCTATCTTGTGATCGTTCTGCAGATGCTAGTATCCAAACGGATCGAGATGACTCGAAATCTCAATCTGGATTCGTTTTTACTCTTAATGGCGCTGCGGTCAGCTGGAAAAGCTCCAAACAAACAGTTATAGCAGATTCAACGACTGAGTCCGAGTACTATGCTGCTTCAGAGGCTGCGAAAGAAGCTATATGGATGCGTCAGTTCTTACAAGGACTAGCTGTAGTTCCTAGTTCGAATGACCCGATCACCATCTATTGTGACAATAGTGGTGCCATCTTCCAAGCAAAGGAGCCTAAGTCCAGCAACAAGTCTCGGCACGTGTAAAGGAAGGCTTACATGATCCGGGATTACGTGGAGCAGAAGGAGATAGTGATTGACAAGATTGCTACGGATGATAACATAGCAGATCCTCTCACTAAGCCGTTGAGACAAGATAAGCATGAAGGGCACGTTAAGTCCATGGGAATTAAGCGTGTTCCTGAGTTGTATTAGTTGTTTGTCTGGATTTGACACTTGTATTTCCTAAAACTTCTAATAAAATCATTCGTTTTGTTATATATATTGTTTTTCATGAGGGTTGTGCATACAACGTTGAACACCTCAAAGTGAACTGAATTGCTTTATATTTTGTTTTGGTCCGTGATCGCCTACACGAGCTGATAACTCTGGCAATCATTTTGTGACGTCGATTGATGGTGGGTTCAACGAGCCATAAGTCAAACTGTTGACTGATCGATCACAAATGCGGGTTTACTGAAATCGCGCAGGGCAATGTTTGTGACGACAACATGGAGTCCTAAATGTTTCAGAACATTAGGTGCCTGGTCGTGGATAGGACATCCATAGTGTTCCTAGAGTCGATTCTTTTGACTATCGACTGTCTCTTGAGATTAAGGCAGATTTTGGGTGACTTTGGTTTCTTTCTCACGGTCGACCGTAACAGGAGGCCAAGCAGATTTTCACTGGGTCATTTCATGCTGCGCTTACATCTGCAGGATTCGAGTTGAGGGAAATATCCAAACTTCTATCGAGTTATAATATTTATTCTCAGGGCCACTCGAGGAGCTGTAACTGAAAATGCATGGCCATGCTCGAATATTGATTCGTTTATCAGTTAAGTTACTCTCTAGTCGGGGAAACCGCTCTTGATTCTGATCGCTTGTGAACTACGACCTTTGAAAGTACGGACTTTGAAAATTGGTTTACATTGAGTGGGAGAAATTTATTATGGATATGAGAATCGGTTATCGCACCTACACTTATACGGACAAGTGGGAGATTGTTGGGGTTAGTGTCCTCCACAGTGAGTGCAATAACATAAATAAATCTCTAAAGGTACACAGGGTACATTTTGTATTTAATCAGTTGATTAACGTTTATCAATAACGGTTGGCTTGCTAGATAAGTTTGACGTTATTGTCATACAGATGGCGGTGATCAACTGGTCCCTAAGAGTCACACCTAAAGGATGTGTTTGAGAGATATGATTATTTGAGAAAATGATCATATTGATGCCTAACTTAATGACTAAACAGTTAGTTAGTGTTGTTGACTAAAAGGTTAGTCAAATGTGACTAAAATGTTAGTCAAGTGAGATGATGTTACTGACTAAAATGTTGGTCAGTGTAATGTTATACGGCAATTTAATCTTGATTAAATAATATTAGCTAAAGCGAATTAAATTTAATTCGTGAATTGAATATAAAATGTTATATTTAATTGTTGTGTATAATGCAAGCTAATTAAATATAAACCGTTATAATTAATTAGTAAATTATAAATATAAGGATATTTATAATATATTATAGTCGATCCATACAGATGACACTAGTAATAAATTGCATTATATTAAAAGCTAAAATGACCAAATACAACAGTGTCCAAATACATTATGGATTACTTGGTCAAAGATAATGTATTTGAGGAGAATAAAATCTCCCCAAATACCTATAGAAGTGGCCGGCCATTAGGAGTAGTTTTGGTAGTATATTTACTTCCTAATTCTACTCTAATTGCTCATCTATTCATTCACTATTAATTACAACACAAAAGACCTAGAGAGAAAATAAGTTTTCTCCTCTAAAATTCTCTAATTTTTCTAGCAATCAAAAGGGCATATCTCACACATATCTTGGGTGTTACAATTAGGAGATACCATATTATTGGTATTGTTCATAGGCCAAATTTACAAGGATTAAAAGGTTAATTCTTGATTCTTTATACTTTGTTATGCAAATTTATTTTATGACTTTAAATCTTATAAAGTTTTTCATTATAATCCTGTGAATTTAATGGTCTATATACGGATATAAACCTACAGATGATGGATATGACGATGACGAGGATGATGGAAGTGGGTTCGTCTACGACGAGACTCATGGTTGGTGGTACTTCTAGTACCCGTGCTGAGCTCCCCGTTTGAAGCTGGTTTGGGGGAGCGTTTTCATTGTAAATAAATTGTATGTACTTTATTTCTTTTGAGACTTTTGCGTGTTTTTCTCCCTTATTTTATGGTCCCTGGTTAATGTGCTTTAGGACACATTGGGGACAATGTGTCGTTTGGTTTGGGGGGAGACACGCTTTGCTTTCCGTTTGCTTTATTTTTGCTCTTTCTTTTTCGTTTTTCATTTTTTCAAAAAATCACAAAAACCCAAAAAATCTGAAAATTCACAAAAAATCCAAAAAAATCAGAAAAATTCTCAAAAATACCAAAAATACGTATCCCGATCGTTGTTTGCGAGCTTGTTTTTATCTTGATCTTTCCCGACATCCCTTCCCTTGTGTGCTTTGAGCTTTGGCATGATTTATATTGATGGATTAGCACTACGGGGATGTTTAGACGCGCTTGTAGATGATGGCATGCTTTTACTTTGTTGGCTTTATCACTTTGCGGACTTTAGCTACTCTTTTGTGAGGTTTTTAGCCTCCAGAGGCCAGTTCATCTATCCCGGTCCCCTTGCTTTTATTGTGAGTAGTTCTCCTCGCGGGGTACGTAAAAATCAACACGCATAAGTGTGGCCCCTATCCCGTGTTTCCCACGATTCTATCACTTGTCTATGCATATGAGGCTTTAGTTGATTTCATTTCATTCACCATGTTCATGCACTGCTTTTATTCCTCTCATATATGATCCTTATACCCTTATTCACATGAGTTTGCTAGCTACATTGCCAAATAGCCTACCCTAGCCTAGCTAGTTACCGCTTTTGCTTACTCTTGTGCTTGTCTTTCGGGTTTTGATCATGCTACGACTTGCTGACGTCGTTTGCTTTGAGAGTTTTGGTGAATATGTGTCGGGATTGCTGTTTTCCCGACCTTTTATGAGATTTTCCGCAACTATGTTAGTGTGCTCTTTTGCTCAAGAAAAAAGAAACAAAAATCAGAAAAATAACCACAACACACAAAAATACAAAAAGAAAGAAAATGTGTGCACAAAAGTAAGAAGTTGTTGTTGTTGTTACATGAGTGAGCACTTGTTATCGATTCTATTGTTGCGATGATGTGTAAGGCAACCGATATGCTGCTTTCGGTCCATTTTTCATGAGAGTTGGGGTCCGTTTTGGTTGAATGAGCACTTGAGTAGTGCGAGTGGTTTCTAGTGGCTTAGCTCCACGATCCCATAACCATTTGTTCCACCTTATCACCCTTATCCTCTCTTTGGCCTTTACACCCTCATTTCCTATGTAAGCCCTCATGTTTGGTTCGTTTTTGTGACATTATTTGTGTACGGGAATACGAGATTTGGTCCACATTAGATTGCGGGCGTGCTTCCACCAGTCGAGTAGGTGAGTGTCATCACATATATCACCTTGATCATCATTTGTGCTAGAGTGGAAACCGCGAGAGGTCCGTGATTTGATTGCTAGAGAGCCTTTGTTTAAGCCATGCTATTTCATTCTGTGCCGTCTTGTAATTCTCATCCGTTAGCTTGCTATTTCCATACGTCCCATGTGGCTTCGGGATTGATTGCCATTTGCTTAAGCTACTTGCGGTTTGGTGATTGTTTGGGGAAGTTTTCTTTTGCTCGCTTTGTCCTCTATTTTCTGTCATGCTTGGTTGCTTGAGGACAAGCAACGGTCCGGTTTGGGGGAGTTTGATGTCTCATATATTTACTTATTTATAGCCCCTTGTTCACGAGCTTTACTTTGCGATTCTCGTATTTTTATATGCATTTCGGCTCCTATTTCTCTCCGTTTTGGCTCTGCTGTGTTTTTGTGTCTATATTGCAGGTAAACGCGCATATTTGGAGGTTAGGATGCTATTCGGGAAGTTTCGTAAAGTTTCGTGATGTTTCGAGTTGGTTTCGCTTGCGCACGAGCCTCGTTTTAGCGTTTGAAGGTGTCTCGGGACCTCGGGACTGAATTTGGAGCTCTTATACTCAATTTGGAACTCGTCCCTATGCCTTGGGACGACCTAGGCCTTGTCCCTACACCTTGGGACGACTTTGAAGTGAAAATAAGCTAAGGAAAAGAAGTGCCAAAAAGAGCATGCAAGCTGAATCATACGGGATAGCCATCCCGTAGCTCAGGGATGGAAGAGCAGGGTTGTTCCGGACGGGACCATTGTCCCGGAGGTCAGGGACGGCTCTGACTCTTCGTTGGCTCAAAATAATTCGTCTATTTCAATGAGTGAGAGGCCTTATTTTGTTCCCATCTTTTTACATTGTTTTCTAAGCACTTTAAACTAGATTCTCTAAAAAACTAAGGGTTTATACTTTTGATCTTGTGTAATTTCAATTCCCGACTCGGTTTATGTTCGTTTGATCGTCTATTTGGTTTTGTTGCTTGAATTCATCCTCTTGTTCTTGGAATTTTCTGATTGGTATTTTCAATTTCTCCTCCCTTTTGTTTGTCAATTCATTATATATTGTCATTGATCATGATTTCATCTATTGCTTTCGTTTTCGTTGTTGTTTTCGCTATGAGTGAGTAGTTTATTATCTAGGGAGAGAGGGTGAAGCATGGGTGTTGGTTTTGCTTGAGTTTGATGATCTTGTTGAGTTAGGTTTTGTCATGCTTTGTTTAGTCTTTGCTTGATTGCTCTCGTTGATACCTTGATCACGTTTTAGCGAGTATCTAGCACCCTTGAACTTAAGAACGAAAGCCTAGTTCTAGGGTAGGCGCGAGACTAAACATTAGGACCCTCGTTTGTAAGTTGCGAGAGCCCGCATTCGAGACCTAGAGGAGCTTAAGACCGAGAGGCCGAGCGTTATCCTTAGCATGTGCGATACCTACTCATTCCGATCATCATCCTTTGCCTTGACTTACCCATTGCCTAACCTGACTCCCTAGACCTTTTCCTTATAGTTTAAACCCTTATTTCCTCGCTCTAGCTTTAGTAACTCAAACCTTAACTCGAACCGAGACTAGAATCATACAAAATAACCAACATTGCAACCTTCTCCCTGCGGATACGATACCCGACTTACCCTTGCTACCCGTTAGAGTTTGTTCGGATTTACTTTTGATTAGGTGACGCGACTAAGCCTATCATTAGGGTAAGTCGGGGCCGAGTCCACAAGGAGATGGTTGCTAATGTAGGTCACCTATGGAGTGATTCTAGTCTTGGTCGGTTTGAGTATTTGATGGTTGTTAAAGCTAGAGCAAAGAAAGGGTTTAACTTATAAGGTGAAAGTCTAGGAAGTCGAGTTAGACAATGGGTAAGCTAGGCTAAGGATGATAATCGGGTTGAATAGGAAATCGCACTCGCTAAGGATATAGCTCGTCCTCTCGGTCTTAAGCTCCTCTAGGTCTCGATAACGGGCTCTCGCAACTTACTATCGAGGGTCCTAATGGTTAGTCTCGTGCCTCTCCTCGAACTAGGCTTTCGTTCTTAAGTTCAAGGGTGCTAAATTCTTGCTAAAATTTGGCCAAAGAATTAACAAGCACAATCAATCAAGACAACCAAAGCAAGCACAAAACCTAACTCAACAAGATCATCAAATTCAACCAAAACCAACACCCAAGCTTCACCCTTCCCCCTAGAGTATAGAACTACTCACACATGGTAAAAACGATAATCAAAACAAGGGAAAATGATGAAAACATGATCAAGCACAATAAGAATTGAAATTGCAATGCAATTAGAGAAGAAATTACAATACCAAATCAGAAAATTCAAGAGAGAAATGGATGAACACAAGCAACAAAATCAAAATAGATGATCGTAGTAGCCAATTCGAGTCGGGAATTGAAAGTACAAAATATAAAAAGTATATGAACCTAGGGTTTTGAGAGAGTAAACTTAAAAGAGTGCTTAAAACAGTGCAAAAAGATTATCCACGAATAATGGATGAAATCCCTTTTAAATAGACGAGAATTTTAAGCACACGAGGAGTCGGAGCCCGTCCCAAGGGGTTGGGACATCCATCCCGACCGAGACAAGGGTCAACCCGACCGGGACCAAGTCATCCCGTATGGTTCAACAACTTTCTTGATTTTTGGTTGATTTCTCTTCACTCGTTTGTCGTCCCAAGGCATTGGGACAAGGCCTAGGTCATCCCAACGGGTAGGGACGAGGTCTAAAATGAGTATATGAGCTTCACACTCCTTCCCATGGTCTCGGGACGGCTTCAAACATCCAAACATGGCTCGTACTCATCCGAAACGGCATGAAATCAACTCGAAAGGCCACGTAGCGATCTCGGGACTTCAAAGTTACGTCCCGACTAGCATCCATCCTCCTCAAAGAAGCGTATAGCTACAAAATAGACACAAAACACACACCAGAGACACGCGGAGGGAAAATGGTAGAATAAAGCATGAAAAAGCGCTAGAAACGACAGAAATTGCTAGTGAACCGGGGGCTAAAAGTATATAATATATGACATATCAAACTCCCCCAAACCAAACCGTTGCTTGTCCTCAAGCAACAAAGCGTGACAGAAAATAGAGGACAAAACGAGATAAAGAAACTTTCCCAAACCATCACCAAACCACAAGTAGCTTAGCAAATGGCAGTCGATCCCGAAGCAGCATGGGACGTATGGAAATAGCTAGCTAACGGCTGAGAATTACAAGTGTAGAACGAATAGCATGGCTTAAATTTAGGCTCTCTAGTAATCAAATGACGGACCTCTCGCGGTTCCAACTCTAACACAGATGATGAACAAGGTGATGTATGTAGTGACACTCACCTACTCGACTGGTGGAAGCACGCCCGCCCGCAATCCCACAATAATGTCACAATAAACGAAACAAACATGAGGACTTACATAGGAATGAGGTGTGTATAGGCCAAAGAGAGGTAAGGGTAAGAAGGTGGACTAATGATTATGGAATCGTAGAGCTAAACCCACTAGAAACCACTAATACTACTCAAGTGCTCGTCCAACCAAAATGGAACCCAACTCTCATGATAAACGGACCGAAAACAGCAAATCGGTCTTCTCTGCACAACATCGCAACATAGCAACAAATAGAAGTGCTCAACTCATGTAACAACAACAACAACTCTTCCATTTTGTGCACACAATTTTTCTTTTCTTTTGTTTTTTTGTTTTTGTGTTGTATTTCAGATTTTTTTTCTTTTGTTTCTTGAGCAAAGAGCACACTCACAAGTTGCGGAAAACCTCATCAAAATTGGGGAAACAGAAATCCCGACACAAATTCACCAACACTCTCCAAGCAAACGACATCAACAAGTCATAGCAATGATCAAAACCCGTAGGACAAGCACAAGAGTAAGCAAAGCGATCACTAGCATGGTTAGAGTAGGCTATTTGGCAATGTACTAGAAACTCAAGTGGGTGAAGGGTAATATCAATGTGCAAGTGATTATTTAAAAGATGAAGGTTGTAATGAAGGTTGTGGACAAGGGATTTTGATCCACGCAATGTTTTATTTCAAAAACATTTTCATTTCGAAAAGAGTCGCCACTAAATTTTTAGGTGGAATTTAGAAACCAATTTTAGAGAAAATGAGTTCGTGTGAGTTTACGTGTTAGGAAGTTTAAAAGAATTTCATTAATTTAACGCCTAACCCCGCCCGTTACAGTAACGGTCTCTACTAAGTAAAACCATGGCTATTATGAGTACACATGCGGATATGCAAACAACGTTTTAATCCTAAACAAAATATATCCATTCTAGGTCGTTTAATGCACATATAATTTCGTCGAAGTTATTTAACATATGAGTTCATTTACTATTCTAGCAAACGAAGAAAAAGAGCAGAAATAATTACCGACAGCATAAGATAGATTAACAAACGTTAGCGGCAGAAAAATAATCAAGCACGACTGAAACATGAATAAGCATGATAGACTAACATAGATAATTAAACACTACACATGAATATAGAGAAATGACCGACAAACACACCCAAACGTGTAAACTAATACGCAGCTAAATAATCATGCAAGCATACACAAACTGTAGCAAATAAGCACAAACGGGCGTACAAATTATTAATCAAATACCATTAAATGAACTGACACAAACAAACAATCGTAACAGACACAAACAAATGCACGAGTTGATGAGCAACTACGACTAAATAAACACAAATAATAAGCAAAAGGCAAATCAAGCAGCACTATCATCAAAACAACTATGACATAACCAAAACAAAAAAACGTGCAGACCACTAAATCAACTAACTACAACTAATGGTCAACCAATAACTTACGCAGACAAGGACTCCAAAGCTAACTAATACACACAAAGAGCAGGCAACAGGGACACTAAAACACAAAATATGAAAACCCATAAAGTATGAAAACCTAAACTATTCGAAACTATACGACCCAAAATTCAACTGATGAAGCAAAATCAGCAACCACGCAAAACACGGCTCATGTAAAATCAACGAAGCTAAATACTATACAAACGCCAAACGATGAAATAAAATTCCGATAACTAGAATGACATACAAACATGAATTATCAATTAAAAGAGCATGACAGATCAGTTTCAGACAATAACATAACTAAACATGAACGAGGTCTACTTGTATAATAAGCTAGCGAGCAAACTAATCTAACGAGGAATCATATTACGCAGGGATGATCGAACATACATACTAAGTGAACAAAGGGGCACGACATATCTATACACACATCGAAATCATACTAAAAATATCAAACTAAAACAAACGATGAAAACAATAACTACAATGATAAACAACAGAGCGACAGAAAGTAATAAAAAGCGACAGAGAGCAATAAAAAAAGCGATAAAAACAATAATCTAAACAGAATAAAGTGAGTATTTTGCACCCTCAACTTACATGTATCGTTGACCAATTCTTTGAGCCGTAATCGATTGTAAGATTTTATCCCGAGGGGCCGTCGTCGACGAAAACCAATTGTAAATCCGTAACTTTGAACAAAACTGACAGCGATTTTCAAAAGCTTGTAACTTCTTCGTTTCTCAACGAAATTTCGAACCGAAAGATGTTTTGGAATCGTGGTAAAGTGAACTTTAAGATTTTGTAAAGAAATCAGAGAGACTATGGTGTTTTCAACACGAAAAACGAGGTAGAAGACGTGACAGCAGAATGAAAAGCTGAAAAAACGTGCTCTGTTTTTTAGAGCAGCTATCTCGACTCCCTTTGAGGCTTTTTTAGGGCTTTTTTGTGACTTAATCTTGTGTATGTATGTTCTATATTTCGTCCCCCTTGAATGCTTGTGGATGGTGTGTATATATAGGGTCGAAAAGTAGGGTTTTTCAAAGGAAAAGAGCAGCTTTTCCCCTCTCTTCGAGAGCTGCTATTCAAGGCTCGTTTTAGGGTTTTTTGAGTGGTATTTTCTTGTGGGTTAAGCAAGGATAAATGGGTCATGAAGATCAGGTATGGTCTTTTATTTGCGGGCATGAGTTTGATGGCCAAAAAGTCGGGTTTTGGTCCGAATTTGGGCTGCCCAAAACAGAGCACGGTATGGGGGCTTTGTAGAGTGTTTTCTTGAGTGTCAAGGCAAGGGTATATGGTTAGGATAGTTAGGATACGGGTATGGGTCATGGGTAGGCGAATAGGAGTCGGGTTTGGGTCAAATAAGGGCTGATTTTGGGCTTACGAGCCGCTGCGGATCAGCTGTGTTTTTGGCTACGTTTTGGCTTATTTGAGGTGGGTTTAGGTTGTGGTTTGGGGCTGGGTTCAAGCTTTGGTATGTGGGGAAGGAAGTGGGAGAAAAGGGCCTCGAAATTCGTGTTGAAACGGGCTCAAAATCGCTCTTAAAAGTGGGCTTAATACGAGCTTTAAAACTTGCTGTTACGAAAACGAATTCGTCGAATACGATTTAATAAACTGTTTTAAAAGTGTGAGAAACGACTTTTCGAGTCAAATATCAAATTTATAAAAGCGATTTTTCAAATCGAATTACTTAAAATGATTTTTCAAATCGAAATATTTTATTTTCAATAAAACAAACTTGAGACAAAAATTTGACAGAGCAAATCAATTCAAATATCATTTAAATTAAAAAACTATGTCGAAAGCGTCCGGCTTTCATCGTAAAACGAACTCAAATAAATGACACGAAATACATGTTGTCCTATCATTATTGGGTATTTGTCGGGTTTTCTATAAATTTCCATATCGACAGATACGGGTATCTACAGAGCCCCCACTTTGACTAAGGCTTGGACAGGCGAAAGTCAAAGTAGACTCTCGAGTCGATCGTATGTCACAACTTGAGAGCCTCACGGGTCGTTTAGGGTCCCTTAGACCTGTGTACATAAGCTCACCAGCCATAAGAAGAAATCATACCTGAAACACGATTCTGGATGCCTTCATTTTCATCGAGGTGTGGGTTGAGCCTTATCCTTAGGCGCCTACGTATCCGTTGTGACAGAATTAAACCCGTATCGTAGTTCGAGCTCGCTAGCCTGTAGCTTTCTGCTGCTTCGGCCCAAAACAAATGATATTTGTTTACTCGATTGAGTAAAGCCTATATCCGCATTCTTTTTGGAAGTGTCCCTTCTTTTAGCTTCCGCTAGTACTTCTTCATTTCAAGGATGTCATCCTGTCGTCGGGGTCTAAGGTTGATGACTTCAGAGCCCCCGGTTGGAGCGTTCCTATTCAAACTTGACAGCAAATCATAGCACACGACTCACATAGTGAAATCTGCGACTTTTGAAATAAAAAGGATGGATCATCGATCCGAGCTACGAATTTTATTCGAAAATGGGTCTTCGACCTGCTTTTAAAAAGGATGGATCATCGATCCGAACTGAGAATTTTTCTTTCGAAATGGGTCTTCGACCTATTATTCCTATTTTCAAACTTTTAACAGAAAGGATGGATCGTCGATCCGAAACTGAGCACTTTTGATTGGAAATGGGTCTTCGACCCGATTTTTAAACAAAAAGGATGGATCATCGATCCTGTGGATACCCATATCCGTACCCTCCCAAACAAAACCCTGTGATGTATCACGGACTTTTATTACGCATGCTTTAACGTTGACTTATACGGTTCTAACTAATGTCGAATTCATTTTGAGTCGTTTGAAATGTTAAAATGATTTAGGTCACCTCACATCGCATTTAAATAACGTTCATTTTGTCCATTTGGAGTCTAGCTAGGTCCTTGTCCCGCTTCATTTGGCATGAGCTTCGCATTTGCACTACAATTAGCCCTTTTACATTAACAAGGTCTAATTCAGCATTCCTAAATTCCTAAATTTAGGCCCGGTGGCTAAATCTTCCCTTTAGTCCCCTCTTACACAAAATACGGCTTCACGTCTTACCTTATTTCACAAAATCTATGCAAATACACCCTTTTCACATTTTCGGGTCTCGGGCCCAAAACCGAGCCCAAACCCACCTTTGGCCCGCACTCCAAAGCCCTCAACAACTCTCTAGAAGATCATACTAGGCCTTCTTGGGGCACAAGCAAGGAGATTACACCGAATATTCCCAAGATTTAGCAATTCGGATTAAGGAAATACGAAATCTCGAAGTTAAAACCACACCAGCAAACCGCATAAGCTTATGCGGCTCATGGTGCAAACCGCATAAGCCTATGCGGTTTGCCCACCAAACCGCATAAGGCTATGCGGTTTCCCAGGCTGGCTTTTTCCCCTGCTTTCCTATTTTCTCTCGGCTATTCTCCTATATATACAACCCCTCGCACGACCTATTCTCATAAGTTTTCCACACAAGAAAACCCTCTCTTCTCACAACCTCTCTTCCTAGTTTTAGTGCCCACACATGGGTCCCACAAAATATACCGTCTAGCACGGTATACACCTAAATACATTCACAAAAGCCTCAAGCACTCAAATCCTTGAGTTCAGCACACCATCCCGTGTTGAATTCATCCTCCTTTTAAGTTCAAGAAGCGAAGCTCTGCCCAGATCTGAAGCGTCAGGACAAGGTAGGTACCGATCCACTTGGATCAAAGCTTTTTCTTATTTTCTATGGACTAACAAAGGGGTCTACACTTTAGCGCCCCCCCCGGCTTTGGCACCCAGCGCGCTTGCAATCCAAGTGTTCTATTTACTTCGGGTACACTCCATATCCGATGACACGCCAAAGTCGCATAAGCAACCGACCTTATAAAATAAACCAATGGACAATTGAACTTTATTTTATTTGCATGCATCTTGCACCTTCTTATTTTGCATTAAAATCAACTTAAACAATGAATTCGACCTTTAACTGAACCGTATTCGTTAACAAGTTAAACATGCTAAACTGAGGGTTTTAATCAATCTTTTTGCATCTGCATCTGCATTCTTTTACAAACCTTATCGCACTTGTACGTAGCGATAACATTAGCTCAAATATCATCTTACAAGGATTGTCCTAGGTCAGTAGAGGCTATTTTTACATAGGCTTTTCTAAAAGGTTTTCATAAATCATTATTTGAATTAACTCTTTTTCTAAAGTACCCTCACCCCGAATCCAATCTGGTTTCACAAGCCTTAGATCTAGGGGTGTCGGCGTGCTCCAAAATCTAGGACATGTTTTTAACTTAGAACATGGTAGCAGGTTCCTAATTTCCGCGATAATTAGGTGGCGACTCCATAACAATTCTTAAAGGTTTTTCTAACTTAATCTTTTTTAACTTTAAAATCCGCCCTTTAAGCAAGACGCCGAGTTGGGTCCCCCGAACGCGGTTCCCGGGTTCCACAGTTTGGCGACTCCGCTGGGGACATCTTATTTTTAAAACTTAAAACTAGCTTTTTCTTTTTAAAAATAAAGAGGTGAAACTTGAAAGCCTTGAACAATCCAAGTATACATATTTGAGCTATGCACATTCGTTTAGAGTCCATTCCTTTTGGAATCTAGGCACCCTTTGCACCCTCGAGAGGTGGTTCCCACATGCAGGCTTGTCCACTCGATAAAGCACATGCCGGACTAGCTTTCCTCTCGCCCCTCCACGGCTTGCCGTAAACGGCTATCTCGACCGCCCCAGTGCTCCCTTCAGAAAACCTATCGCCCCGGCGTAAGGAAATGAAGGGGTTAAGTATCTGCCAAAGCGTACTCGAGGTAGTTGGAGGTGTACCCGACTGACTCATTTTCACCCCTTTTGAGTCATACGTACAAGTTCGAGGCTATGCACTCCATGGTCCTTTTCAAAACGAGCATCTGCATTCATATCTTCGAAAACTCGCCTAAACTTTTCAAAGATAAAAGAACCTAACACCTAACATCTAACACCTTTTCAAACAATACTATCGCGAATTTTTGAAACAAGCTTTTTCAAAATTTCCTTTTTCACTAACAAGCAAAAACCCGAGCAAAGATTAAAACCCAAGCTCGTGGGCTTCAATCTTCTAGGTCATACGGCCTAGTCTCTACATTTAACATCCTCGACTCGACTTGCTAATCGCTCTCGAGCCGAATCCTCTCTCTTTTACACATCCGACTCGAGCTCACCTCGGCAAATTACCGACATCAGTTCGACGAGTGCAAAGCAAAATCTTTAACATCGAGACGAGATGTGCGCACACATCCTCGTCTCAAAAGCTTTCCTTTGGCTAAAACTTTTTCGAAAACCTCCTTTTTCAAGCTTAAAAAGAGTTTTCTTAACAAAGAAATGAGCTAGAATGAACACTTAAAATGAACGTTGGTCTAGTCACGTCACTAACGTGCAAATTTAACCCACACAACCTAATCCATTCTCAACACGCTCGACTCGCCTAGCTAATCGCTCTCGAGTCGAATCCTTCTCGTCCATCTAGGCTCGAGCCCTTAACGATGAACCGTTAGGTGGGCTCGACAAAGCTAACACCTTTTAACATCGAGACGAGATGTGCACACGCATCCTCGTCTCAAAAGCTTTCTATTAGCCAAACCTTGTCTAAAATCTCCTTTTTCAAGCTTAAAAGGTCTTCCTAAACAAAAATGAGCTAAAAATGAACGCTTAAAACGAACGTTGAATCTAATAGGACTAACTAGATACATGTCACACAAACCAATCCATTCTCAACATCCTCGACTCGACTAGCTAACCGTTCACGAGTCGAATCCTTTCCATGCATCTAGGCTCGAGCCCTTAACGATGAACCGTTAACATGGGCTCGACGAATGCAAATCAAACACATTTCAACGTCGAGACAAGATCCGCACACGCGTTCTCGCCTCAAAGACTTCTTAGGCACAACATTGCTCCTAAAGCAATACACTCTCATTTTTGAAACAAGCTCTCTTCAAAAATCTCCTCACTTTTACAAAACAAGCAACACACTCTCATTTTTGAAATAAATTCTTTTCAAAATCTTCTTATTTTTACAAACCAAGCAAAACACACCCGCTTTTGAAATGAGCTCTCCTCACTCCTGCAAAACAAATAACGACATTCTCTTTAGGCCAAACGGCCCAAAGTCGACTCGTTTCAGCAAAAATCGTCTTTTTCAAGCAAACAAAACCCGAGAATGGCCAAGCCCAATCTCGCGGACTTTTCATCAGACCAAATGATTCATAACCATCTTGGCCCAAATCCTCTTACAAACTACTTTCACAAAATCCTCATCACGTTTTTGAAATAACCTTTTTCAAAAAAATCCTTCCTTCGAACCGAATGGCCCATAGTCAGGACGGTTTGATCTAGACAAACAGTCTCCTCATAACACCTGAGAATAATCACTTTATTCTCGTGACATTCCAAAACATAAATGAACTACATGACCCGCACTCATTGTAACCCATTTATTACCAAACATTTTCAAACCCGAGAATGGACCTTTTCTTGAAAACAAATCTAGCAAAATAAACATTTTCGAAATCCATGATTCAAATGGCCTACCGCCATTTTAATCCAAACATCTCTTTTCACAAGACAACAAAACCTAGGAATGAACTAGCATCATCCCGCAAATCCTTCGCGGTTAGACCAAGAGGCTCATAGTCGCTTTAATCTAACCCTCTTTCAAACCGAATGTATGAAAACGAGTATAACCGTCTTCATCACATCTTCAAACACCCTTGATTCGGATAGCCTATCGCCACTCCGAATCGATTCACACTTTCACCGACAAGCCACTATCACGAGCTTATCGGATTTGATTTCAAAACGCCTTTTACATCGAGCCAAAATGTGACAACACATTTTGCTCAACAAAACATCCTGCTTTTCGCCGAAAACAAAAAGACAAATCTAAGTATGCATGAGCCAAGTCCCGACGCGAGCATCAACCCCATCCGAGACATGTGCGTCTCGAGCACCCAGCGACGAATCCATCAAGGCGCCACCGACGATCTCACGGATCTCCTCAAGAAATTCGAGTCTTTTCAATACGGGTCGAGTTTTTAAACATTGAGTCAATCTCCGTCAGTCTAGGGCAATCGAGTCTCCGACGTATGACATTTTTAACAAATCGATAAAGGAATAAGTTTGCCTACAACCAAGCTTCCTTCTTACACACTTTTTCCATAAAAAAACACAATTCTACACCAACATACATTGCATCCCAGGAACAACTATCCTAGGGAGATCTAGGCCGGGTACGAAGGTCCAAGTTAACTGATATGTGCATTTTATATAGCTTTTATGCCCCCGGTTAGTCGCATTCTAGCTCACGTTTAGTTGTATTTCTTATGTTTTTACGAGCTATTTGTTATGTATTGCGGTACTGCTTCTTTCTGTTTATATTTTGTAGGTTTTGGCGGTCCTGAGCCAAATACCGAGTCAAGTGAAGCAAGCACAAGTACCGAGACTACGAGACCAAGCTTGAGCCATCACGGGAGCTCGGGATACGAGTGACGACGTAGTGGATCCGAGCTACAAGCGACGAATGAAGCATATAAGCCAAGAAACAAAGAAACTCGCCAAATAGCCTGGGTTGGATTCTTGGTGAATCCGGCCGGATTTCTGAATAATCCGGCCCAGCTCTGTCAACTGCGGGCTCGTGTGCTTTGGGCCTAATTTTGAGAACTTGTATAAATATGAGACTTAGTATCTCTTTGACACGGCTTTTTACTTAGTTTTTAGTTTTAGTTTTTATTGTTTTTCACATACACTTAAAATAATTAGGTCTAGATTTAATTACTTTGCAAGATTCGATCTTTTCATTCCGATTCAAGATTAATTTCAGGTTTAATTCATTGTTATTTCTTTCATCATGCCTTCTTATTATTATTACTTTGTTTTAATCTCAACCATGTCTAGCTAATTCTCCTATTAGGGTTTGAGGGGAATTTGTGCCTTTGGTTCAGGAACATGTTTTCGGATTAAATTGGTTGAATATATTGTGCAATTGATTTCTTTCTACGCGTTTTATGCCAATTGAATTAGGATTATTTCGCCTGATCAACGAATTCATCTGAGTTTAATTGAACCTGAGTAAGTTTTGATTTAAGATCGAAAGCCGAGTTAAAACTAGACTTACGCGAGATTGATAAGTGGAATTTAGTACGTAGCGAGAGCCCGCTAAATTTGCTTAAGGCTAAAATTGACTCGAGAGAGCGTTTTCTAAACCTAATCATTTTGCACAGTTTATTGTTCCTTCTTATAACTTGAGTTCCTGAATCATTGTCATGATGAACCCGATTGCCCTAATCTTCCCCTTTATAGACTTCTATTCATTTCCTTTATTGCATTAGTTTATAGTTCAAATCAACCAATTTTCATACCCCTTTGAGTCAAACCTGTTTTTCGTGACTTAGCTTATAACTACACCGTTTCCTGTGGATTTCGACCCTGCTTACCACTAGCTTCTGTTAGTTGTTTGTTTAGGTTTATTTTGATTAGGCGTGACGACTTTAGCCTCATCAATTTTGGCGCCGTTGCCGGGGAAACGGCTTTGCTAGTTTTAGTTATAGTTAGTGTTTGTTGCAGGTTTTTCTCCTTAGTCTCAGGGAACCTAGTTCCTTGAGACCGTTCTCACCGTTTTCTCGAGCTATTTATGCGCAGGTCACCTCTGAGTTTAGTCCTTTTGATCTCGAACCTGAGCGTACCTTTACACCGTGACGCATAATTTCTTTAAAGAGATCGCTGAGACCTACGAACGTGAGATTGAGGAAGCGTCGCATTCGGAGTCAAGTGCAACGCGATCGTCCTACGAAGAGGACACACCACCTTTTACTCCAGTTTCTTCTCCACCACGTGTGACTATGCCTAAATTATATAGTCACTCGTTGCCCAAGCCGAATCATGCACTGATGGATTCCAAATACCCGCTACTTTGACGGGTAATTTCGAGATTCGCCCCGCCTTTCTTACTTTGGTGGAGCGTAATCAGTTCGGCGGCAATCCTACGGAGGATCCGGAAACACATGCAGGTTTTTACGGATTCTTTGCTCAACAATTAAGCGAGCGGGATCACTCAAAACCCAGTTAGGAGATGCTATTCCCTTTTTCTCTACGTGATCGCGCACGGGATTGGATCACGCATTTGGATAAGGCTGCTGCGGGTATTACGGATTGGCCAAGTCTAGCTCTTGCATTCTATCGCAAGTACTATCCTCCGGAGCGGACTAACCAACTCCGTAGTCAGATTCAGGGTTCCAGCAAAGCTTTGATGAAACGTTAGCTGAGGCATGGGACCGTTACAAACGGTTGATCCGTGAGTGTCCACATCACGGGTTGGGTGATTGGTTGATTATAATGACATTTTATAATGGGTTGTATGCCGAGAGTCGCGCTATTCTTGACTCGGCCGCGGGAGGTCGATTTGCTAATAACACAGATGATGATAAAGCGTGGCAAACGATCGAGGAAATGGCGGTTCATTCGGCCCAGTTTGGTAAGCCGAGGGGGAATTCACGGTCTGCGCATGATGACCGTGATAAGGCCTGTAATAGTGCACTAACTAGTCGACTTCTGCGGCCGACTCTGGCTTCGATATGTTGCACGGTGGTGGTACTTCTGGTGGCCATATGAATGCTATCGCAGGACACGACTTGGGTTATACTACGGGGTATGCTGCATCCCACGAGCAGGTTTACGCTTATCAATCCTATAATCAAAACCTGCCATATCAGAATCAACCGGGTTACGATCGCTCACTTTTGTCGTATCGCAACCAGAATGTCCTCAACCCGACTCCCCCACCTCCACAAAATGTCCCCTACAACCCCCCCTACAAAAATCAACAACCACCCACCTACCAAAAGCCACCCTACATTCCACCTCAACCTGCGCAAGTACCCGATCCTTTGGCCGAGACTAAAGCTATGATGTTGCAAATGCAACAAACGATGTTGAGTATGCAAAAGTCTCAGGAAATGATGATGAACCAAATGCAAAAGGATGGGCAAGCTAAGGATGCGGTGATCAAGCTATTGGAAAATCAAGTCGCCCAATTAGCTACTTCGCGAGCGTCCCGACAACCCGGAACACTCCCCCCTCAAGGCCAACAACCTCCGACATCGCATGTGCGGTCACGTTGCGAAGTGGTACGCATTACGATGGCCCAAAGTACCCAAACGAACATGGAACTGAGGAGGGGAAAGCAAATACGGCTGAAACACCTGGGCAGGATTCTCAGAGAATCCGGCCGGATTCACCAGAAATCCGACCCAGGTCAAAAAAGTTTACTACGGAGCCTTTGGCTACTTCTCAAGATTCAAATCCTATGGTTCTTGACTCTGATAATGCTAATGCTTCTAAAAAGGATTCTAAGGCAACTACTCCACCACCGTACCAAGTCAAGCTTCCATTTCCGGGTCGACAACGCAACACGGGAGCCGGCCTTCGACCGTAGAATTCATGGAGGTAGTGAAGAACTTGCAGGTAAACGTTCCATTTATTGATTTAATTAAGCAAGTTCCCGCGTATGCTAAGTTTATGAAAGATGTTTTAACTAGGAAGCATTCATTTGAGTGAGGCGAGACGGTAGCCTTTCTGGGGGAGGGAAGTGCGCTTTTACAAGGGAATTCGCCCCCTAAGCTCAGTGACCCCGGGACCTTTTCTATCCCTTGTTCTATAGGGAAGTATGTGGTTGATAAAGCTTTGTGTGACCTTGGGGCTAGTGTGAGTATAATACCTTATTAAAATCTGTAGAAACTTAATATGACCTCTTTGAGTTGTACTTCCATTACCTTACAGATGGCGGACCGTTCAGTTCAGCACCCTCTAGGAATCCTAGAAAACGTTCCAGTACGGGTAGGAAAGTTCTTTATCCCCGTCGACTTTGTGGTGCTAGACATTCCCGAGGACCCCCATATCCCGATCATTTTAGGGAGACCCTTTTTGCACACCTTGGTCTTTGTTATTGATGTGGGGAATAAAACCTTGACGTTCTCGGTAGGGGGTGAAAAACTTACATATACACAGTCGAATATACCGCGGTCACCCATGCAGTTAGAGTCGGTTAATGCTATTAACGTTATACCTCCGTCTCACTCTACTGGAGACACTTTGGAGGTCCACTCTGTTGTCTCTCCTTGCGCAGGTTCGACGAAGAATAGCTGCAAGGATGGTTTGGGGGGGAGAAAGCTGCTTAAAGCCGACGTTTATGGTGCGAGCAATGGAGATAGAGGACCCACGGTCGAGCCGCTTGGAGCACGCGGGAGATATGGTGAGCCGCTTAGAGATGGAGACCCACTTTTGGCGAGCTTTGCTGGGCTACCTCAGGGAGGCGATTCACTACGACACTCCGATGGTGTCACTATGAGTGAGGGTGTCGCAAATGGACAAAGGCCTTGGCGAGATTATATGTTTTGATTGGACCTTTGAAGAGTCGTGCGGGACTATAAACCAGCGCTTTCCGGGAGGCAACCCGATAACATTTTGTAATAAGTTGTACTTTATTTTGGTTTGTTTTTGACTTTGACATTATCAGTTTGATTTTGAGCGCGCGAGGATGAGGGCTTTTATGATTTCCGTTGAGTTTGAACAGGTTTTACTAATTCGTCACGAACGAATCACGCGAAAAACGGACGAGCCAACCACCATTGGCCCTAATACAGGTGGCCGGCTCTTAGGGGTTGTTGAACGCAGCTCCGTTTTTGCTGCTTCACTTCGCGGAGCGCTTATGCACGGGTCTTTTGGATGCGTATTTGTGGATGTTTAGCCACGACCCTTGCTTTGATTCGGTTTGGGGGAGCTCCTTCATGAGCATGTGAGTCCTCTTTACCCTCTACCCTCTTACTTTCTTGCTTTTATCTCCACCCCATTTGCTTTGTGTCCTCTGGTTTGCTTGCTTATCTGTGCATTTCGGTCACATTGAGGACAATGTGTAATTCTGGTTTGGGGGAGGAAAGCACTTTCGCGCTTATTCATTTGCATTTTTCATTTTGTGTGCATTTATTAAAAAAAAATCCAAAAAATTAAAAAAAAATCAAAATCCCAAAATACGAGTCGTTTTGAGTCTTTTGTCGTCTTAGAAACCTTTTGTGCAGGATTAGCTTTAGTGTCTTTTGAGATACGCTCTTAGTCGCTATGTTGAGTCTCTTGATTGTGTTGATTTGATTTACCTTGCTTACCCTTTCCGTTCATCCTTGAGATGATTTGAGTAGACTTGCTTATATTTGACATAGAACATGTGACGTAGACGGGGCGCGTTTCTTAGACTACCCATCCACTTGACATTGTAAATGCTCGTACTTGTGAAATGAAAACTAGAATCTATGTCATTGTTTGAGCCTGTTTGTTCTTAAATGATCGAGCATTGCACGAAGAGGTACTTAATTTTTGGTTACGATTTTATATTAACTCCACATTAGCCAAATGGCCTACTTTTCTGTCCCTTTAGACTTAGGTCCCTCATTTGTAACCCGTCCTAGCCTTTGTAGCCTGTTTTGAGCAATTTTATATATATATATATTGAGCTACATTCCAGAATTACCTTACCCGGGCTGATCAGTTGCATTAGGGGCTTATGTTTTCACGGAGTATTTGGTTGGGAAGGAAGTGGGTAAGTCCGTGAATTGCTTATTTCATGAGTTGGAGTTATGGGTTGTTGTTGTGAGCATTCCCGTTAATTATGCGCTTTCCTACATGTTTCAAAGTTCCACCCGATCCTATTTCATTTCATTAAAAAAAAAAAAGACAAAAAGAAAAAAAAGAAGAGCAAAAAAAAAATCGAAAAAGCAGAAAAAGAGAAAAGAGAAGAAACGAAAAGAAAGACTTGGTTGTAAATACGTTGCTGTTTAATTCAATAAAAAGATCGGAAGTGTTGAATAGGAAGCGATGTTTTATCATGTTTATACGGGAGTTTGGGTTCATTTTGAATGGTGAGTTGAGGAGGAGTTGTGTTTGGAGGAGTTTGTTGATTTAGATGCAGCTGTTAAGCCGTTGAGCTCCACATTTCCAAATACATTTTCCACCTTTTTACCCCTTTGACCCGAGCCTAACATTACAACCCTTGGAAACCTCGCTCGATGTGATTTTGAGACATTTTGGGTGATTACGTGCTTAGTTCGAGTAGTTTTCCTTGTATCGATGTTTGTGAGATTATTTATAGTCTCAGCGTTATTGTGGATGCATACGGTCGAAAGTCTTTGCATGGAGTTTGCGCCATTTTGTTCCGCCGTCTTATGTTTGTTAAGTTTGCTCCCTAACTCTTCAATTTATTGAAGAGGAAGCTAGTATTGATTTGATTCACTTTTGTATGAGGCGACGATACTTGAGATTCTGAGTTGCATTTTCCTGTACTAGTTTGTCCTTGTGATTATTTGCTATGTTTGGGTAGTTTGCTTGAGGACAAGCAAAGGTTTGGTTTGGGGGAGTTTGATATGTGCATTTTATATAGCTTTTATGCCCCCGGTTAGTCGCATTCTAGCTCACGTTTAGTTGTATTTCTTATGTTTTTACGAGCTATTTGTTATGTATTGCGGTACTGCTTCTTTCTGTTTATATTTTGTAGGTTTTGGCGGTCCTGAGCCAAATACCGAGTCAAGTGAAGCAAGCACAAGTACCGAGACTACGAGACCAAGCTTGAGCCATCACGGGAGCTCGGGATACGAGTGACGACGTAGTGGATCCGAGCTACAAGCGACGAATGAAGCATATAAGCCAAGAAACGAAGAAACTCGCCAAATAGCCTGGGTCGGATTCTTGGTGAATCCGGCCGGATTTCTGAATAATCCGGCCCAGCTCTGTCAACTGCGGGCTCGTGTGCTTTGGGCCTAATTTTGAGAACTTGTATAAATATGAGACTTAGTATCTCTTTGACACGGCTTTTTACTTAGTTTTTAGTTTTAGTTTTTATTGTTTTTCACATACACTTAAAATAATTAGGTCTAGATTTAATTACTTTGCAAGATTCGATCTTTTCATTCCGATTCAAGATTAATTTCAGGTTTAATTCATTGTTATTTCTTTCATCATGCCTTCTTATTATTATTACTTTGTTTTAATCTCAACCATGTCTAGCTAATTCTCCTATTAGGGTTTGAGGGGAATTTGTGCCTTTGGTTCAGGAACATGTTTTCGGATTAAATTGGTTGAATATATTGTGCAATTGATTTCTTTCTACTGCTTTATGCCAATTGAATTAGGATTATTTACTTTGATCAACGAATTCATCCGAGTTTAATTGAACCTGAGTAAGTTTTGATTTAAGATCGAAAGCCGAGTTAAAACTAGACTTACGCGAGATTGATAAGTGGAATTTAGTACGTGGCGAGCCCGCTAAATTTGCTTAAGGCTAAAATTGACTCGAGAGAGCGTTTTCTAAACCTAATCATTTTGCACAGTTTATTGTTCCTTCTTATAACTTGAGTTCCTGAATCATTGTCATGATGAACCCGATTGCCCTAATCTTCCCCTTTATAGACTTCTATTCATTTCCTTTATTGCATTAGTTTATAGTTCAAATCAACCAATTTTCATACCCCTTTGAGTCAAACCTGTTTTCGCCCAACTTAGCTTATAACTACACCGTTTCCCTGTGGATTTCGACCCTGCTTACCACTAGCTTCTGTTAGTTGTTTGTTTAGGTTTATTTTGATTAGGCGTGACGACTTTAGCCTCATCATTAACTAAATCAAGGACACAAAGACAAGAAAGCTTGCGACGACTAAACACCTAAGGTTCACTAGTCTGCTTGTGGTCTACTACTCCGCTGCTTTTGGAGGAGGATCCATTAATTTGGAGCTCCACAGTGGTCATGAATTTGATCGCGACCAAAAGTACGAGTATTCCTGGATCGTCCTCCGCGTACTCGATCGCGTGCCTAATAAGCAAACGAACTTGTCAGAGGAGCCCGGCGTGATAGACACACGATCACAAGTGACCACAGAGCCACAGGGTTTTAGCAGGGTCCGAGCTCAAGCCCAAGCCATACAGGGCGTGGGATATTCTCAAACCAAACGGGAATATAAGGTACAAAGGTCAAAAACCAAAGTCACCAAAAAGCAAAAGTCTCAAAAGCTCCGGAACAAGGGGCAAAACAACTAAGCAAAAGCTTAAGAAGTCAAAAGCTTAAGAAATCAAAAGCTTAAGAAGTCAAAAAGCTTAAGAAGTCAACAAGCTTAGAAATCAATAAGCAAGGGGCCGAAACCCCAAAGGCAAGAAATCACAAACCCGAGCAGTGGCGTGTCCTTGAAATTCCAAATTGAAGACAAGACAGAAGTAGCAAGCAACCAGCCTAGATCAACTAAGGAGAACCCACCCTTAGGACGCAATGTATCAAGGTCAAACACATAAACACCCCCTGGACCGGCGGGTCCCTAAACACGCATCTTTTTACAAAACACAATACACCTCTTGGACCGGCGAGTCCTTAAACACGCAGCTTTTTACAAAAACACCCCTTGGACCGGCGGGTCCCTAAACACGCACCTTTCCACAAAAACAAACCCACCTCCCAGACCGGTGGATCCTTAAACACGCACCTTTCCACATAAACACCTCATGCACGCCCTTAAACACCCCTTTCGGAACTACGCTAGGTTTGATTCCGTAACCACGGATACGTAGGCCGCTCTCCCAAGCTCAACCAACCTTTTACAAAAATCCACAAAATATTCCTCGTCCAAAGCTTTCCATGCTAAGGATGTGTCCACAAAAATTCACAAAGCTCAAAGGCAAACTATTTCTTTATCGAGGCGACTAAAACGAATTCGTCAAGGCAAAGTTGTCATAGACTTAGGAGTAGTACTTTGCTTTTTGGTCTAACACCGTTTTGCAGGAACAACAGCATCCCACCGCAGACAAGCAAGCACCACTGGGGGCTCCACCAACGCACGTGTTCCCGAATATGGCAACCATGCAACCGTCGAGTCTCAAATCACGCATACGATTCGTCTCTATTTTGCAAACTTTTCGACGTTTTAAGCATCGACTCACATGTCGAGTCAATCCTCTTCCAATCAAACAATTTAGCGACATTTAAACCGCTCCTTTCAAAAACTCTCCAGTCTTCAAAACGCTCCCACGGAATGACACGCTTTTTCAAGGCAACGCACCCTCACATTAGCTAATCACCTTTCAATTTAACTCAATACTCGAGTTAATACGAAAGCACTTTGCAAACACATCCTTTCGCAAGCAAAATGTGCCTTTCGAAAATGCATCTCAAATCCTTAAAATGCATCTCGAATCTTCAAAGTCTAAACTTTTCCAAAAATTTAACTCGGCACTCGAGTTAATACATTTTGAGAAACAGTATTCTTCGAATTTAACTCACTCGAGTTAACACATTTTGAGCAAAAGCTCTTTCGAACTACGCCGGTTTGATTCCACGTTCGTGGATACGTGGCGACTTCATAAGCACAACCGAACCTAGCACTACACCCCACTCCGTGTTGAGATTCTACCGAATTCTCATCCTCGACAACTGGGGGCTTTTCAACCTTTGCACTCAAATGAACCTCCACGGTCTTCACAACTCTAGCTTAAGCTCACAACGTCAAAACACTTTTTCATCTTGCATGAAGCCTTACAACCGACATTTCTAGCATTCATTTTTAAAGCTCATTTCGACAACTAAAATGAATCTTTTACAAAAAATGATTTTTCAACAAGAAGCTTTTTAATCCAAACATCCCAATCGGGAATCATTTCACTTTCAAATCCAAGCCTACTAACTACGCAGGTACACGGAAGCACAATACAGCACGGAAGCGAAAGACGACGAAAGCAACTACAAAATTCAAGCCAAGCTACAACAAACAGTCATGTAAACAAGGGTTCACACAATCCTTATTACACAAGCATACTAATACAACTAAGGGTGAAGACGACGGTACTCGTCAAAGTCTACTGAACCCGAGCCACCTCAGCACGACCCTGACACAGCTGAATCGCCTGCTCCACCCACGCTACATTCTTCTCCATTTTGCCTTAATTTCAATCAAATTAAGCCAAACTACGGGGGAAATTTCAAAACCAAACACCATACTCTTCACTTTGACTCAGTTTTCATTCAAAACTTAGTCACACTCGAGGGGGTAACCCAAAAACTCCTTCTCCAAGTACACATCCCATTACACTTTGACTCAGTTTTCATCCAAAAACCTAGTCAAACTCGAGGGGGTAATCCAAAAACACCCTCATCCTAATACAACCCATAGCCTTTTACATAGTTTGATCATCGCTATATTCCATACCTCGATCAAACTGGGGGCTTACATACACCGACACCATAACTCAGTCAAACTGGGGGCTGACGCTTCCTATCAAGAATCAAACCTTTACAACGAAAAATGGGATAATTTTTCGCAGACACCCTTGCTATAAATACCCACATCAACATAAGCATCTACGGTTGAGCGACACCTCCAGAACCGCTACAAACATGAACATGCACACTAAAAGCATAACACTTTCATGTGTGCATCAGACAAGCAACACCCGAACGTAGGTCCAAACACCAAGCACCCTAACATATCCAAGAAACATCCCAAACACCATGCATTCCAAGTCCAAGAGACATGTATCATACGAATCCAAACGAATCATCAGATACCACGTTTCATGGTCGAAGCAAGCGAAATTGAAGATCTCGAAAGGAAAATCGCGAGTTCGAATATTTCCGGATTTGAAACCGCAACATGTGCGAATGAGTTCACGCTTGAAGTCGCCAATTGATAAGGGATTCCCCGGAAGAGTCACTAGTCTACAGGCAATTTCCAGAGCATGTTTTGTTCCACGTTTTCTCCTCATTTTTCTTCATACACGCAAGCTTTCATGGTTAAGGCGTCACCTACAGTCCGCCACAAGCGCTAGCACATACATTATGCGCTATGCCTTGGTTAAGGCGTCACCTACAGTCCGCCATACGCGTGTACTAAGCATTTAATACACGGTACAGAAGCAGAAACACGAACACTCTTCACGAGTCCTTACACCCTCTTACACGTCCCTGTGGAGTATCGCTTCCTCCCCATGGAGTCCACACACCTATACAGACATTTCTCACGAGTCCAAGACATACCCTTCGACTTCCCCAGCAAATCACTAACATAAACACCAAGCGTCTGCATCAGCACATTCAGCACATCCAAGCAATTACACGAAGCCATACACTTGAGCACATACACCTTCCTCGGACCATAATCCCGGCGAATATACACCTGCACCCCTAACAAGACGAAACACCATCACTCTCCCAAACAACCACAACTACACCTACGCTCCTCGGCGAGACCATACATATACACCCTTCCCTAGCAAACTAGTACTTCTCCAGCAAATACTACACTAAGCACCTGCGCTCCTCGGCGAGACCCAGTTCAACATCAACAACGGCATCAGCATAAGCGACGGCATCAGCAACAGCGTCAGCAAAGGCATCAGCAACGACAACGGCACTACCTTCTCCTCAACGAAAGGCAATCAACTGCAATAACAACTACACAGACACTCCTCGGCGAGCCCAAGCACAAGCACTCTGCAATATACACCTAACTCCAAGCATTTCACTCTTCATAGACGCTCCTCGGCAAGTTCAAGCACAAGCATTACACGGGCGCTCTTTCACGAGACCTACACCTACATCTACATAAGCACCCCTACACCTACACCTCACGCATACCCAAACATCTTACAAAGTACACACGCAACACGAAGACATTACAAGCACCAGCACCAGTCATCCGACGATACCAAGCATGTACAACAGTACAACAAGCACGACGAAGACATTCTGCAGGCCGGCAGGCCCTTATAGCATGCACGGACCGCCAAGTCCTTAAAATGCGTACGCCCCTCCCCGTTTAGCCCGGTTCGAAGTCCTCGTCTCACCCATGGACACATGCTTCGTTCACCGATCAGACGAGACTGTAATGGTCCGGATATGGTCGTGGAGTTTGACTAGCGCTCTAGTCCGAGCTCAGTCAAACTGGGGGCTCTGTGGATACCCATATCCGTACCCTCCCAAACAAAACCCTGTGATGTATCACGGACTTTTATTACGCATGCTTTAACATTGACTTATACGGTTCTAACTAATGTCGAATTCATTTTGAGTCGTTTGAAATGTTAAAATGATTTAGGTCACCTCACATCGCATTTAAATAACGTTCATTTTGTCCATTTGGAGTCTAGCTAGGTCCTTGTCCCGCTTCATTTGGCATGAGCTTCGCATTTGCACTACAATTAGCCCTTTTACATTAACAAGGTCTAATTCAAGATTCCTAAATTCCTAAATTTAGGCCGGTGGCTAAATCTTGCCTTTAGACCCCTCTTACACAAAATCCGGCTTCACGTCTTACCTTATTTCACAAAATCTATGCAAATACACCCTTTTCACATTTTCGGGTCTCGGGCCCAAAACCGAGCCCAAACCCACCTTTGGCCCGCACTCCAAAGCCCTCAACAACTCTCTAGAAGATCATACTAGGCCTTCTTGGGGCACAAGCAAGGAGATTACACCGAATATTCCCAAGATTTAGCAATTCGGATTAAGGAAATCCGAAATCTCGAAGTTAAAACCACACCAGCAAACCGCATAAGCTTATGCGGCTCATGGTGCAAACCGCATAAGCCTATGCGGTTTGCCCACCAAACCGCATAAGGCTATGCGGTTTCCCAGGCTGGCTTTTTCCCCTGCTTTCCTATTTTCTCTCGGCTATTCTCCTATATATACAACCCCTCGCACGACCTATTCTCATAAGTTTTCCACACAAGATATCCCTCTCTTCTCACAACCTCTCTTCCTAGTTTTAGTGCCCACACATGGGTCCCACAAAATATACCGTCTAGCACGGTATACACCTAAATACATTCACAAAAGCCTCAAGCACTCAAATCCTTGAGTTCAGCACACCATCTCGTGTTGAATTCATCCTCCTTTTAAGTTCAAGAAGCCTCGCCCAGATCTGAGCGTCGGGACAAGGTAGGTACCGATCCACTTGGATCAAAGCTTTTCTTATTTTCTATGGACTAACAAAGGGGTCTACACTTTAGCGCCCCGGCTTTGGCACCCAGTAGCGCTTGCAATCCAAGTGTTCTATTTACTTGGTACACTCCATATCCGATGACACGCCAAAGTCGCATAAGCAACCGACCTTATAAAATAAACCAATGGACAATTGAACTTTATTTTATTTGCATGCATCTTGCACCTTCTTATTTTGCATTAAAATCAACTTAAACAATGAATTCGACCTTTAATCAACTGTATTCGTTAACAAGTTAAACATGCTAAACTAAGGGTTTTAATCAATCTTTTTGCATCTGCATCTGCATTCTTTTACAAACCTTATCGCACTTGTACGTAGCGATAACATTAGCTCAAATATCATCTTACAAGGATTGTCCTAGGTCAGTAGAGGCTATTTTTACATAGGCTTTTCTAAAAGGTTTTCATAAATCATTATTTGAATTAACTCTTTTTCTAAAGTACCCTCACCCCGAATCCAATCTGGTTTCACAAGCCTTAGATCTAGGGGTGTCGGCGTGCTCCAAAATCTAGGACATGTTTTTAACTTAGAACATGGTAGCAGGTTCCTAATTTCCGCGATAATTAGGTGGCGACTCCATAACGGTTCTTAAAGGTTTTTCTAACTTAATCTTTTTTAACTTTAAAATCCGCCCTTTAAGCAAGACGCCGAGTTGGGTCCCCCGAACGCGGTTCCCGGGTTCCACAGATCCGAACTGAGGATATTAATTTGGAAATGGGTCTTCAACCCGCTTTTTAAACAAAAGGGATGGATCATCGATCCGAACTAAGAATACTAATTTGGAAATGGGTCTTCGACCGGAAACATTTTTTTGAAAATGGGTCGTCGAACCGCATCTTGAAAAGTGGATGAGTCATCGACTCGAACTATGAACATCTTCTAAAAATGGGTCGTCGAGCGGGAACCGTAAACATCTTTTGAAAATGGGTCGTCGACCCGCATCTTGTAAAGTGGATGAGTCATCGACTCGAACTATAAACATCTTTTGAAAATGGGTCTTCAACCCGCATCTTGAAAAGTGGATGAGTCATCGACTCGAACTATAAACATCTTTTGAAAATGGGTCGTCGACCGGGAACCGTAAACATCTTTTGAAAATGGGTCGTCGACCCGCATCTTGTAAAGTGGATGAGTCATCGACTCGAACTATAAACATCTTTTGAAAATGGGTCTTCAACCCGCATCTTGAAAAGTGGATGAGTCATCGACTCGAACTATAAACATCTTTTGAAAATGGGGCCATCGACCCGTATTTTGAGGAAAAGGCGGATAGGTCATCGACCCGAACTATAATTGTCATTGAAAATTGGGGCCATCGACCTCGATTTTGAAGGAAAAGGTGGATGGGTCATCGACCCAAGCGGAACACAGCTTTTGGAAATGGGTCATCGACCCACATTTTGGAAAGTGGGTAGGTCACTGACCCGTATAGCAAATTTCATTTGAAAATCGAAAGAGGTCATCGACCTGAACTATGGATTTTGAGCGCTTCGAATAATTCAGCCATTACCCTAGTTTAAAAACATCGTTTTTAAAGTTGGACTGCGGGTCCGACCTAGACTACAAAAATTGCTTGGAAATTGACACGGGGTATTGGTTAGCATGCATCAAATCGAATTGGGTCCTAGACCCGCATTGCAAGCATCATTTTGAAAATTAAGAAGAGTCATCGACTCTGAATCTAAACATCATTTAGAAATTGGAATGGGCCATCGGCCCGCAAGCATCATTTTGAAAATCGAAGTGGGTCATCGACCTTGAATGTAGACATCATTTAGAAATGGGAAATGGGCCATCGGCCCGCAAGCATCATTTTGAAAATTGAAGTGGGTCATCAGCCCGAATTTGAAATTTGACCTCGGATCATCGACCCAGACTTTGCAAAAAGGTTCTTGAAATGCCAGTTATTTTAAAGTCGAAGCATGGCCAAGTTAGCATGAAATACGACACGAATGTGACATGAATGCAACGAGAACGTGACACGAGCAACTGACATTTGAACGTTCGACCATGACCTAAGACAACGTTTCGAAGACGAGTATACTAGTAACTGTGCAGGGTCCTTTAGGATGATTGACACGTGGTTTGAAATAGACGTGGGTTAATAGTATCATGTTCTCCCCCTATGCAAAATTCTTCGTCGATATACGAACTCACTATCAACGTAAACATCTTTGCCAATTCAAGAAAAAGATCATTCCGAGACTGGACAATTACTTATCAGAACATTGATTCTCATCTCAATCTAAATCGAGCACTAAGACAGACTCAACAAAAGTTGCTTCATTTGGACTTTGTAAAGACCCGTAAAAAAATTGACAAGATGACAAATTAGATGATGGGTGGTGGTGGTGGATTGTATCCCATATTCTAAAGGATTGCCTACATATTCGCGTGGAGCGAAATCAAATCCGATGTAGTTCGATCAAGGTGCATAAACATGGCATTTTTTTTCGTGTGTAACACTCGAAGGTTTCACCTAAGGTATCATGTTGTATCCTGTTCTAGCTTGTGAAGTATTGGCGGATCACTTGTGGACCCTAAACGCTTGGGTGCAACTACATAAGTCAAAGATTCTTGGAACTCAAGACTATTATGTCTACATTGCCGTTTTGAGAACGACTTAAAAAAAGAATTGATGGTACTTTCTGACCGTTTTGGCTTCGCCTTTAATTTTGACTTTGATCTTCGATCTCCGACGTGTTGCCACTCAATTTTTTGTATTTTTTGTATTCTTGTTTGCGTTTTTGAGAATATGCCGCACCCTTTGTGGCTTGGGCTTGTTCCAACTTTACTAGATCTTAAGGTGGCCGGTCGCATGTGGTCGTATGTATATCACGCCGGACTCCTCTGACATGTTCGTTTGCTTATTAGGCACGCGATCGAGTACACGGAGGGCGATCCATGAGTATTCGTACTTTTGGTCGCGATCAAATTCATGACCACTGTGGAGCCCCAAATTAATGGATCCTCCTCCCAAGGTAGAGGAATAGTATACCACAAGTTGACTAAAGGAATTGAAACTCTTTTGTTTTGGTTGTCGGAAACCCTTTTGTCTTTCTTTTTGTTTTGAGTTGGTGTTGCACTTTACCATTTAGAATTGAATTCGTATTTCTACCCCAGGGACACCCTTCGAGTGCGTTGTGCATTTTCATCAGTTGGATTATGGAAGCAAATTAGAGACATGATCAATTTCATTGATTTTGAGAAGGGGTTAGAAATAATTGTGGAAATACGAATCTTAGACTCAGCTCAGATTTAAAACTTGAATACGAATTCTGACTTATAATCACCAACCTCGACTTTGAACTTTTCTCCTTTTAGGAGTTGATTCAGATGCTTGGTTTGAAAGTTACCCCACTTAAGGAGAAGAATATGCGACTCAGGTTCAAAAATCGACACGGTTTCGACACTATTTGTAACAACTCGGGATGCAAATGGACTGGACCAGATTAAACATGAAGAGACTCAGAGCTTAACAACATGGTCTACGGCCTAACTACGCAAATGCATGCGACATATGGACTTGAAGACAGACTCACAGTACGGGACTTAGACCCAACTAGACATGGACTTGAAGTAGTTAGCTCGTTTGAACCAATAAGCTTCTAAGGTTTATACAAGACTTCTAAAAAATAGCCTGGATGAGACATTATTGTGCCCTAACTCGAAACTAAAAATTGACATGCATGACTTGGGCCCAAGAGTTGGCCTGGGTGACCTAACTAGTTAAATCCTCTAAGACTTTTAGATGGACTAGACTTTCTATACACGGCTTAGACTCCAACTAGACTTGACTCGATGCTTTTCATGCTTCCTCATGACTCGAGAATGAAACTTGTTTTTTTTTTTTTAAAAGTCGATGTTTAAAATGGGCAGCACTTCGACTACCAAAAGGGCTTATTTGGTTCGAAAATTCTTGTCCAACTGGGGTTAGATTTTACCTTCGAAAAAATTTCGTTTTGGTTGGAAAAAATTCTATTCCTAAATGGGTAGCATTTTAAAAGCGTTCGAGATTATTCTAATCCTAAACATATAGCATTTCAGCTTAAAAACTATTCTTTTTTCAAAAGACGTAGTGTTGAGAATTGTTCGAGATTATTCAAATCCTAAACGGGTAGAATTTCAGCTTAAAAAGGATCTTTTTTCAAAAGACTGAGTGTTGAGAATTGTTCGAGATTCTTCAAATCCTAAACGGGTAGCATTTCAGCTTAAAAATGATCTTTTTTCAAAAGACTTAGTGTCGAAGAGTGTTCGAGATTATTCTAATCTTAAATGGATAGCATTTCGGTTTATAAAAGGATCTTTTTTCAAAAGATAATTTTTTTTTAAAAGAAAAAGAATGTTCTAGGATTTTCTAATCCTAACGAGGAGCATTTCAGCTAACAAAAGGATCTTTTTTCTAAAGACTTAGCGTCGGAGACTGTTCGAGATTATTCTAATCTTAAACGGATAGCATTTCGGCTATAAAAGGATCTTTTTTCAAAAGATAATTTTTTTTTAAAAGAAAAAGAATGTTCTAGGATTTTCTAATCCTAACGAGGAGCATTTCAGCTTAGAAAAGATCTTTTTTCAAAAGAGGCAATATCGAAAATTGTTTAAGATTATTCTAACCCTAAACGAATAGCATTTCAGCTAAAGAAGAGATCTTTTTTCCAAAAGAGTTAAACCCGGAAATTATTTAAGATTATTTTAATCCTAAGAGGAAAATTATTTAAGATTGTTCTAATCCTAAACGAATAGCGTTTCAGCTTGGAAAAGATCTTTTTTCAAAAGAGCTAATACCGAAAATTGGTTAAGATTATTCTAACCCTAAAAGAATAGCATTTCAGCTTAGAAAATATCGAAAATTGTTTAAGATTATTCTAACCCTAAACGAATAGCATTTCAGCTTCGAAAGGATCTTTTTTCAAAAGAGCTAATATCGAAAATTATTTAAGATTATTCTAACCCTAAATGAATAGTATTTCAGCTAGGAATGGATCTTTTTCAAAAGAGCCTGAATCGAAAATTATTTAAGATTATTCTAATCCTAAAAGGGATGGCATTTCAGCCAGGAATGGATCTTTTTTCAAAAGAGCTAATATCGGAAATCTTTTAAGATTATTCTAATCCTAAATGAATAGCATTTCAGCTAGGAATGGATCTTTTTCCAAAAGAGCTAGAATCGGAAATTCTTTAAGATTATTCTAATCCTAAGAGGACGACATTTCGGCCAAGAAGAGATCTTTTTCAAAAGAGTTAGAATCGAAAATTATTTAAGATTATTCTAATCTTAAGAGGATGGCATTTCAGCCAAGAAGAGATCTTTTTTCAAAAGAGCTAGAGTCGAAAATTATTTAAGATTATTCTAATCTTAAGAGGATGGCCTTTCAGCCAAGAAAAGATCTTTTTTCAAAAGAGCTAATATCGAAAGTTGTTTAAGATTATTCTATCCCTAAACGGATAGCGTTTCAGCTTAGACAAGATTTTTTTTTTCAAAAGAGACAATATCTAAAATTGTTTAGGATTATTCTAACCTTAAACGAATAGCATTTCAGCTAGGAATGGATCTTTTTTCAAAAGAAAAAATATCGGAAATCTTTTAAGATTATTCTAATCCTAAATGAATAACTTTTAGCTTGGAGGAGATCTTTTTTCAAAAGAGCTAAAATTCAGAAAATATCTAAGATTATTCTAATTTTAGAAGGAAAGCGTTTCAGCTTAAAAAAAAATCTTTATATTTCGAAAGAGATAGTGTTGGAAGATATTTAAGATTATTCTAATCCCAAAAAGAGAGCATTTCAGCTAGGCAAAGATTTTTTTTTAGGGAAAGCATTTCAGCTTAAGTCAAAAATAGTTTCAAAAGAGATAGTGCCGGGAAAAAATTTAAGATTATTCTAATCCTAAAAAAAGACAGCATTTCAGCTAAAGGAATGATTTTTTTTTTAGGAGGAAAGCATTTCAGCTTAAGTGAAAAAAAAAAAATCGTTTCAAAAAAAGATATTTCAGATTATTCTAATCTTAAAAAGACAGCGTTTCACCTAGAAAAATCTTTTGGAAAAAATATTCTATTGGAAAGAGATTTTTTTTCAAAAGAGCTAAAGTTGGAAAATATTTAAGATTATTCTAACCTTAAAAGGACAGCATTTCAGCTAAGAAAGGACTTTTGGAAAATATTCGATTGAAAAGATGACAGTTTTGACTAAAAAAGGATTGAAAACATGGGTTTGGAACACACAGAGCATTTAGTCATACGCAGTTCAAGGATGCAATGCATGAGCTAGACTATTCTAAGTCTCGAAAAGGGTCCATGCCAATGATCCCACGTTGTTAGGTAACCTACGCAACCACCATAAGTTTGTAACTATATGGCGAGAGTGCGGTTGCTAACCTCGGCGGTGATGTGTCCTATATTTATATATATTTATAGCCCCTGTCGTTAGCGTTTCTTTGCGATTCTAGTGCTTTTATATGCGTTTCAGCTCCTATTTCTCTCCGATTTGGCACTGCTGCGTTTTTGTGTCTATTTTGCAGGTAAACACGCATATTTGGAGGTTAGAATGCTATTCGAGAGGTTTCGTGAAGTTTCGCAAAGTTTCGTGAAGTTCCGAGTTGGTTTCGTTGCGTTTAAACTGCGCCACGAGCCCGCTTTAGCTTTGAAGGTGTCCCGGGACCTCGGGACGGGATTTGAAGTTCATGTGATCGATGTAGACCTTGTCCCTACTCCTTGTGACGATGTAGGCCTTGTCCCGTAGCCTTGGGAAGAGAAAGAAGCAAGAAAAAAACTAAGTACAAGTCAAGAACCAAAGCTGAAAAATATGAACAACACGGGAAGCTCTTATCCCGTCCGGGACCAACCCACCCCGCCCGGGGCGGCCTTGTGTCTCTTCGTTGGCTTAAAATTGATCGTCTATTTGAGAGGCCAAAACATCTTATTTTTGCACGAATTTTTAAAGGATTCTCTAGACACATTAAACTAGTTTCTCTCCAAAAATTAGGTTTTGATTAATTTTCCTTCTTGTATTTCAATTCCCGACTCGGTTTATGTTTGTTTGATCGTCTATTTGGTTTTGTTGCTTGAATTCATCCTCTTGTTCTTGGAATTTTCTGATTGGTATTTTCAATTCCTCCTTTCTTTTGTTTGTGAATTCATTATATACTGTCATTGATCATGATTTCATCTTTTGCTTTCGTTTTCGTTGTTGTTTTCGCTATGAGTGAGTAGTTCTTTATCTAGGGTGAGAGGGTGAAGCATGGGTGATTGTTTGGCTTGAGTTTGATGATCTTGTTAAGTTAGGTTTTGTCATGCTTTGTTTAGTCTTGCTTGATTGCTCTCGTTGATTCCTTGATCACGTTTTAGCGAGTATCTAGCACCCTTAAACTTAAGACCGAAAGCCTAGTTCTAGGAGAGGCGCGAGACTAAACATTAGGACCCTCGTTTGTAAGTTGCGAGAGCCCGCATTCGAGACCTAGAGGAGCTTAAGACCGAGAGGCCGAGCGTTATCCTTAGCATGTGCGATACCTACTCATTCCGATCATCATCCTTGGCCTTGACTTACCCATTGCCTAACCCGATTCCCTAGACCTTTCCCTCATAAGTTTAATCCTTTACTTTTGCGCTCTAGCTTTAGTTAACCAATCCCGCACTCGAACCGACTAAGACTTGAAACGCTCCATAAGTAACCTACAATTGCAACCCTCTCCTTGTGGACTCGACCCCGACTTACCCTAGCTACCCTTAGGTTTGTCAGGTTTATTTTTGATTAGGTGAGTGCGACCGAGCCTATCAAATTTTGGCGCCGTTGCCGGGGAGACGGCTTTTGTTTTTTGTTTGTTACTTGGTTCTGGTCTTTTGTTTTTCCATATGTCACTTTCTTTCTTCCCCACGTCATGACAATTTTTGATTTTCCGCAATACCATGATGAACCATTTCATAAGTACATTGTTCGGTTTAACAGTTATATTGGTTCGTTTGGTCTTTATTGCTCTGATTGGGAGAAAGTTTATATTATCAGCACGGGTATGAACTATGAGTCTCACAACTTCATTCACTACGTGACTAATGGTAGAATTTCCTATATGCCTGAATATGAGATTTGGGACCTCTTTTGGGATATCACGCGTCAAGCTCTTATTTCCGAGATTAAAGCTGACTTTCACGAGGTTCTTGTTACGTACATGAAATTAGTCGAGGAAATGAAAGATGATTGTGAGCCTTATGAATGTTCCCCCGCTCCTTGTGATTATGCCTATTCGTCTCAAACTTGTGCTTTAACTAGCCCATATGCGTCCTTGTGTGATGATGATTTGTTTGATGACGATGGTTATGAGCGTGCTTATGATTGTGAATCACCTAATCCGCTTGAAGTAGTTGTGAATGACGCTCCTGAACCTGAACCGATTTGTCCGTTGATTGATGCGTCTATTGAGTCTGTTTCCATTGGATCCTTGTCCGAGGATCCTTTGGCGGTCTTACCGTGTATTGAGAATGACGCAGGTGACTCAAAGTCGTGGAGCGCAGAAGTGGATGAGTTGGAAGCGCTCCTATACGCAGACGAAGAAGAGGCTTTCATTCCCACGGACGCAACAAGTCAAGCAATGAGTCAAGCGAAAAACTCACATGCTCCCGGGGTTCACATTTTCGAAGTCACGCCGTTGTCCCAATCTAACGGCATCGATGAGTTTTTGAGTGCCTTTGTTGCGAGGGGATGTATTGTAATTGTTACCAAAGTGCTCCAAAACAACTTTCATAGACTCATTTACTTGTTGAGTCGATTATTAGCTGTGATTTTCGATAAATGTGTTTCATTTTTGTGGTACATTTGCCTTTGTTTAGCACATGAGCAGGTTTTTGATCAGCTACTACGAGCTTTGGTCGCAACAATGGTTGGCTTTGCTGCAAGCCAATCGATTGATGATCGCCGATTGGATGACGTTGGTGATGGTAGCAGGTTCGCGTCTGCAGCGGCCCGTGCTGCGCCCCCATTTTGAAGCTGGTTTGGGGGGGGGGGGTGCCTCTCTTGTAAATATTGTAAGTACGTTTTCCTTTCACTTTGCTCGTTTTTCTCCCCATGTTTTTAGGTCCCCGTGTTGATGTGCTTTAGGACACATTGGGGACAATGTGTTGTTTGGTTTGGGGGGAGGAACGCTTTGCTTTTCGCTCTGCTTTTCTTTTTGCATTTTTCTTTCCGTTTTTCATTTTCCAAAAAATTCAAAATCCAAAAACAATCAAAAAAATTTCGGAAAAATACAAAAAAATCAGAAAATTTCTCAAAAAAATCCAAAAATACGTATCCCGATCGTTGTTGCGAGCTTGTTTTTACCTTGTTCTTTCCCGACATCCCTTCCCTTGTATGCTTTGAGCTTTGGCATGTTTTATATTGTTGGTTTAGCGCTTTCGGGGATGTTTAGACGCGTTTGCAGATGATGGCGTGCTTTTACTGTTGGCTTTATCATTCATGGACTATAGCTACTATATTGTGAGGTTTTTAGCCTCCTGCGGCCGGTTCATCTATCCCGGTCCCCGTGCTTTGATTGTGAGTAGTTCTCCTCGTGGGGTGCGTAATATTAACACGCATAAGTGTGGCCCCTATCCCGTTGTTTCCCACGATTTTGTCACTTGTTTTCGCATATGAGGCTTTAGTTGATTTCTTATGATTCACCTTGTCTTTGCATTGTCTTATTCCTCTCATATATGATCCTTTTACCCTTATACACATGAGTTTGCTAGCTACATTGCCATATAGCCTACCCTAGCCTTGCTAGTTACCGCTTTGCTTACTCTTGTGCTTGTCCTACGGGTTGTTATCGTTGCTGCGACTTGCTGACGTCGTTGGCGTTGAGAGTGTTGGTGAATTTGAGTCGGGATTGCTGTTTCCCCGACCCTTTGATGAGGTTTTCCGCAACCACTATGTGAGTGTGCTCTTTTTGCTCAAGAAAAAAAAAAAACAAACAAAAATCAGAAATACAAACACAACACAAAAATACAAAAGAAAAGAAAGAATGTGTGCACAAAAATGAAGAAGTTGTTGTTGTTGTTGCATGAGTGAGCACTTGTACTTGATTCTTATGTTGCGTTGATGTGTAAAGGAGACCGATATGCTGTTTTCGGTCCATTTTTCATGAGATTTGGGTTACGTTTCGGTTGGACGAGCACTTGAGTAGTACGAGTGGTTTCTAGTGGCTTAGCTCCACGATTCCATAATCTATTTGTCCACCTTCTTGCCCTTACCCTCTCTTTGGCCTTTACACCCTCATTTCCTATGTAAGCCCTCGTGTTTGTATCGTTTTTGTGACATTATTCGTGTACGGGAATACGAGATTTGGTCCACATTAGATTGCGGACGTGCTTCCACTAGTCGAGTAGGTGAGTGTCATCACATATATCACCTTGTTCATCATTTGTGCTAGAGTGCAAACCGCGAGAGGTCCGTGATCTGATTGCTAGAGAGCCTATGTTTAAGCGATGCTATTCGTTCTGCGCCGTCTTGTAATTCTCATCCGTTAGCTAGCTATTTCCATACGTCCCACGCTGTTTCGGGATCGATTGCCATTGCTCATGCTGCTTGCGGTTTGGTGTTTGTTTGGGAAGTTTTCTTATGCTCGCTTTGTCCTCTTTTCTCTGTCATGCTTGGTTGCTTGACGACAAGCAACGGTTCGGTTTGGGGCAGTTTGATGTGTCCTATATTTATATATATTTATAGCCCCTGTCGTTAGCGTTTCTTTGCGATTCTAGTGCTTTTATATGCGTTTCAGCTCCTATTTCTCTCCGATTTGGCACTGCTGCGTTTTTGTGTCTATTTTGCAGGTAAACATGCATATTTGGAGGTTAGGATGCTATTCGAGAGGTTTCGTGAAGTTTCGCAAAGTTTCGTGAAGTTCCGAGTTGGTTTCGTTGCGTTTCGCTTGCGCACGAGCCCCGTTTTAGCTTTTGAAGGTGTCCCGGGACCTCGGGACGGGATTTGAAGTTCATGTGATCGATGTAGACCTTGTCCCTACTCCTTGTGACGATGTAGGCCTTGTCCCGTAGCCTTGGGAAGAGAAAGAAGCAAGAAAAAAACTAAGTACAAGTCAAGAACCAAAGCTGAAAAATCTGAACAACACGGGAAGCTCTTATCCCGTCCGGGACCAACCCACCCCGCCCGGGGCGGCCTTGTGTCTCTTCGTTGGCTTAAAATTGATCGTCTATTTGAGAGGCCAAAACATCTTATTTTTGCACGAATTTTTCTGAGGATTCTCTAGACACATTAAACTAGTTTCTCTCCAAAAATTAGGTTTTGATTAATTTTCCTTCTTGTATTTCAATTCCCGACTCGGTTTATGTTTGTTTGATCGTCTATTTGGTTTTGTTGCTTGAATTCATCCTCTTGTTCTTGGAATTTTCTGATTGGTATTTTCAATTCCTCCTTTCTTTTGTTTGTCAATTCATTATATACTGTCATTGATCATGATTTCATCTTTTGCTTTCGTTTTCGTTGTTGTTTTCGCTATGAGTGAGTAGTTCTTTATCTAGGGTGAGAGGGTGAAGCATGGGTGATTGTTTGGCTTGAGTTTGATGATCTTGTTGAGTTAGGTTTTGTCATGCTTTGTTTAGTCTTGCTTGATTGCTCTCGTTGATTCCTTGATCACGTTTTAGCGAGTATCTAGCACCCTTAAACTTAAGACCGAAAGCCTAGTTCTAGGAGAGGCGCGAGACTAAACATTAGGACCCTCGTTTGTAAGTTGCGAGAGCCCGCATTCGAGACCTAGAGGAGCTTAAGACCGAGAGGCCGGGCGTTATCCTTAGCATGTGCGATACCTACTCATTCCGATCATCATCCTTGGCCTTGACTTACCCATTGCCTAACCCGATTCCCTAGACCTTTCCCTCATAAGTTTAATCCTTTACTTTTGCGCTCTAGCTTTAGTTAACCAATCCCGCACTCGAACCGACTAAGACTTGAAACGCTCCATAAGTAACCTACAATTGCAACCCTCTCCTTGTGGACTCGACCCCGACTTACCCTAGCTACCCTTAGGTTTGTCAGGTTTATTTTTGATTAGGTGAGTGCGACCGAGCCTATCAGGCGGAACCACCTTGGTATTTAAACCAGACACAGTGAACGTCATTTCCCTACTTTGAGGTCGACCCAAAGGGAGAAATGGTTCGAATCCTAACACTATGATGCATAAATAACATAAAAGAGAAAGGGTACTCTAAATAGCCATCATTTTACTTTTCAAGTTTCACTGTCCCCAGCGGAGTCGCCAAATTGTGGACAAGGGATTTTGATCCACGCAATGTTTTATTTCAAAAACATTTTCATTTCGAAAAGAGTCGCCACTAAATTTTTAGGTGGAATTTAGAAACCAATTTTAGAGAAAATGAGTTCGTGTGAGTTTACGTGTTAGGAAGTTTAAAAGAATTTCATTAATTTAACGTCTAACCCCGCCCGTTACAGTAACGGTCTCTACTAAGTAAAACCATGGCTATTATGAGTACACATGCGGATATGCAAACAACGTTTTAATCCTAAACAAAATATATCCATTCTAGGTCGTTTAATGCACATATAATTTCGTCGAAGTTATTTAACATATGAGTTCATTTACTATTCTAGCAAACGAAGAAAAAGAGCAGAAATAATTACCGACAGCATAAGATAGATTAACAAACGTTAGCGGCAGAAAAATAATCAAGCACGACTGAAACATGAATAAGCATGATAGACTAACATAGATAATTAAATACTACACACGAATATAGAGAAATGAACGACAAACACACCCAAACGTGCAAACTAATACGCAGCTAAATAATCATGCAAGCATACGCAAACTGTAGCAAATAAACACAAACGAGCGTACAAATCCTTAATCAAATACCACTAAATAAACTGACACAAACAAACTAACGTAACAGACACAAACAAATACACGAGTTGATGATCAACTACGACTAAATAAACACAAATAATAAATAAAAGATAAATCAAGCAGCACTATCATCAAAACATCTATGACATAACCAACACCAATAAACGCGCAGACCACTAAATCAACTAGCTACAACTAATGTCAACTAATAACTTACGCAGATAAGGACTCCAAAGCTAACTAATACTAGGGGAGAGCAAAATTTGGTCCGGACCGAAAAATTGGACCGGACCGGTGTTTTTGGTCCAGACCGAACCCGGACCGAGGAATTTTCGGTCCGGTCCTCGGTCCACTTTTTCCATTCGATTTGGTCTTTGGTCCATTTGGTCCGGGTTTTGAACTGGACCAAATCTATTTGGTCCAGGTTTGGTCCGGACCAAGAAGTTTTTGGTCCGGTCCTCGGTCCACATTAAAAAAATATTTGGTCTTCGGTTTGGTCCGGTTCGGTCCGGTTTGGTCCGGTCTTGGACCGATGCTCAGCCCTAACTAATACACACAAAGAGCAGGCAACAGGGACACTAAAACACAAAATATGAAAACCCATAAAGTATGAAAACCTAAACTATTCGAAACTATACGACCCAAAATTCAACTGATGAAGCAAAATCAGCAACCACGCAAAACACGGCTCATGTAAAATCAACGAAGCTAAATACTATACAAACGCCAAACGATGAAATAAAATTCCGATAACTAGAATGACATACAAACATGAATTATCAATTAAAAGAGCATGACAGATCAGTTTCAGACAATAACATAACTAAACATGAACGAGGTCTACTTGTATAATAAGCTAGCGAGCAAACTAATCTAACGAGGAATCATATTACGCAGGGATGATCGAACATACATACTAAGTGAACAAAGGGGCACGACATATCTATACACACATCGAAATCATACTAAAAATATCAAACTAAAACAAACGATGAAAACAATAACTACAATGATAAACAACAGAGCGACAGAAAGTAATAAAAAGCGACAGAGAGCAATAAAAAAAGCGATAAAAACAATAATCTAAACAGAATAAAGTGAGTATTTTGCACCCTCAACTTACATGTATCGTTGACCAATTCTTTGAGCCGTAATCGATTGTAAGATTTTATCCCGAGGGGCCGTCGTCGACGAAAACCAATTGTAAATCCGTAACTTTGAACAAAACTGACAGCGATTTTCAAAAGCTTGTAACTTCTTCGTTTCTCAACGAAATTTCGAACCGAAAGATGTTTTGGAATCGTGGTAAAGTGAACTTTAAGATTTTGTAAAGAAATCAGAGAGACTATGGTGTTTTCAACACGAAAAACGAGGTAGAAGACGTGATAGCAGAATGAAAAGCTGAAAAAACGTGCTCTGTTTTTAGAGTAGCTATCTCGACTCCCTTTGAGGCTTTTTTAGGGCTTTTTTGTGACTTAATCTTGTGTATGTATGTTCTATATTTCGTCCTCTTTGAATGCTTGTGGATGGTGTGTATATATAGGGTCGAAAAGTAGGGTTTTTCAAAGGAAAAGAGCAGCTTTTCCCCTCTCTTCGAGAGCTGCTATTCAAGGCTCGTTTTAGGGTTTTTTGAGTGGTATTTTCTTGTGGGTTAAGCAAGGATAAATGGGTCATGAAGATCAGGTATGGTCTTTTATTTGCGGGCATGAGTTTGATGGCCAAAAAGTCGGGTTTTGGTCCGAATTTGGGCTGCCCAAAACAGAGCACGGTATGGGGGCTTTGTAGAGTGTTTTCTTGAGTGTCAAGGCAAGGGTATATGGTTAGGATAGTTAGGATACGGGTATGGGTCATGGGTAGGCGAATAGGAGTCGGGTTTGGGTCAAATAAGGGCTGATTTTGGGCTTACGAGCCGCTGCGGATCAGCTGTGTTTTTGGCTACGTTTTGGCTTATTTGAGGTGGGTTTAGGTTGTGGTTTGGGGCTGGGTTCAAGCTTTGGTATGTGGGGAAGGAAGTGGGAGAAAAGGGCCTCGAAATTCGTGTTGAAACGGGCTCAAAATCGCTCTTAAAAGTGGGCTTAATACGAGCTTTAAAACTTGCTGTTACGAAAACGAATTCGTCGAATACGATTTAATAAACTGTTTTAAAAGTGTGAGAAACGACTTTTCGAGTCAAATATCAAATTTATAAAAGCGATTTTTCAAATCGAATTACTTAAAATGATTTTTCAAATCGAAATATTTTATTTTCAATAAAACAAACTTGAGACAAAAATTTGACAGAGCAAATCAATTCAAATATCATTTAAATTAAAAAACTATGTCGACAGCGTCCGGCTTTCATCGTAAAACGAACTCAAATAAATGACACGAAATACATGTTGTCCTATCATCATTGGGTATTTGTCGGGTTTTCTATAAATTTCCATATCGACAGATACGGGTATCTACAAAGGTATGTTTTCGATCTACTATAGTTAGTACGGTTATTATTTGTTTTGATGTTCTCTTACTAAATTAGTGATTACAAAAAAAAAAAAAAAAAAACCTCTACATACATTAGAGTCATCTTTTATTTGAAGTTCTTGGGTTTAATTGTGTGTCAATAAATCTGCGATTTAGGATACAAACTATTAAACGGTATATATATATGAACAAATAGCCACTACATATACGCTTCTAGTGTCTCCTATAACAAAATGTCAATCTTTTTCGCGAGTATAGGGAAGCACAACGTGCAAAAAAAGATCAGTCTAACAATTTTATAGTTTCCTTTTTCTTTGTTGGCGACTTTATTTGTGCTATGAATCAGCAAAAATGCCACCATAACATTATAATGATAAATGCGACTTTAGACTATTAGGGTTATTATTTTCTATATGATTTACACATATATATTACATCCTTACTTGAAACATACGAATTACAAATATTATCCGTTTTATGATCTGTTATTAATTAATTTGTACATTTGAAAAAAATCAAGTATTTACAATTCCATCAAAGTACCCAATGTGATCAAATACAAATGAGTGACAAACTTTTTAAGATGCAATCATAGGCTTTATAACGTTGTTAATATCATGGTTCTGACAAGAAATTATACGTCAATTCAAATAATAGATATGAGGCAATGAGGCATAAAGTTTTAAACAATATAAGTTAGATGTTTATTTTAAATTTCGTAATTAATACAATAAATAACAAAAAAAATGCTAATGAGTTTTGTAACTTGCTAAATGATAAAAATTGAATTAAATTAATTAGAATATAGTAGCAGTTATAACAAGATAAACTCTTAACGCAAGTAATTATTTTAATGAAAAAACGTTATGTACTGCTCATTATTTCAAGTGTTATACATCTATATATACAGTGACATTGTATCTTGAATCTACCACTTAACCTCAACATCATATTAAATCCATTATAATTCTTGTAATCTTATTTTAACCAACAACATAAGATTTGTTTTTTAAAAACGAGTTTTCATGGATTTTAAATCAAGATCCTCGAAGAATTTACTGGCTACAATAGTTACTTTTATCTTTTTCGCGTCGTTTGCAATTGCACATACTCCTACTAGGGATGATAAACTTCATAAATGCGCAACGGTTCTTGGAGAAACGTGTGGCAATTCAATATTTCATTATATATTCGGTAATGGAAGACACGTACCAGAAGAATGTTGCACCCGTATGCAGAAGTCTGGAAAGTCGTGTCACGACCATTTATTAAATGTGACCCTAAGACTCGAGCAATTTCCTAAGCAACGAGCAGAAGAAATACGGCACAAAAATGATAAAGCATGGAAGATTTGCAAGGTATATGGTCAAATTCCTCCTCCCGGGGATAGTAAAGTTGAAAAATGTTTAAGGTTTCTTGGAGACACGTGCGGTGATTCTATATACCATTATGTGTTTGGTTTTGGAAAACACGTACCAAAAGCACCCTTGTGATAAAATTTGGAAAGGGGTGTCATGATCTTTTATCACATGTGGCTCTAAGAGATGAAGAGTATCCTAAGCAACGAGCGAAAGATATCAAGCAAAAACATGCTAAAGTATGGGAGATTTGCAAGAAAGATGGTCAAATTTCAAATTAACATTCTCTCGGTTAATTTTACTTTCGTGTGATCTTAATATACAATAAAAAATTTCATAGCTTACATTTAATTACATATGTGTTATTTATGTTCGATATTTTAATTATGAAGTTAAACACCGTTGTTAAATTTTTAAGATAAATAAAGGAGTGATTATATTCGTACAATCTTGATATTTAATATGGATGATATAAAATCTTTCCCAGCAAATTAATATACATGCGTTATTTTCATATTTCAAAGAATGCGCCGTGAAAAAATATTTGATCTCTACACAAATTAATATGAACATCGTAATAGACATAATAACCACATTGATATATACTACGTAATATTCTTTCCACGAATGCGGCTTGAAAAACCATTTGATCTCTCTACGGAAACGCCAAATATTACAACAAATTAATCATATAAATTAATAATTGAGTGTATATCCCAGATCGAAATTGAGTTGATCCTAACCTTTTGCTTGACCGGAAAGGCGTCACAAGTCCGTCACAAGTCAATTTTGTGACGGGTAATCCGTCATAATTGTGTTTTTTGTGACCATTTATAGTGACTCCTTTGTGACGTGTTTTTCGTCACAAATTTGGTTTTTGTGACGGGAAATGCAGCTTTATGACGGACTCTCCGTCACTATCGACAGTATTTTTTTAGTGTCACATAATCATATCTTTAAAGATGAATTTCGAATTAAACGAGTCTCCCTTGTTGATGATGAACCCATATGTGTCTATTACTCCATAGATGAATTATCATTACTTGAAGTTAATGACGTATATGGTACAACAACATCTTATTAGTCGTTATAGATCAAACATATATCATCATTTTCCACTTTAATGTAGTTACCGATTAATTATGTGTAATATCAATGTGCAAGTGATTATTTAAAAGATGAAGGTTGTAATGAAGGTATGTTTTCGATCTACTATAGTTAGTACGGTTATTATTTGTTTTGATGTTCTCTTACTAAATTGGTGATTACAAAAAAAAAAAAAAAAAAAAAAAAAAAACAAAAAAAATAAACTCTACATACATTAGAGTCATCTTTTATTTGAAGTTCTTGGGTTTAATTGTGTGTCAATAAATCTGCGATTTAGGATACAAACTATTAAACGGTATATATATATGAACAAATAGCCACTACATATACGCTTCTAGTGTCTCCTATAACAAAATGTCAATCTTTTCCGCGAGTATAGGGAAGCACAACGTCCAAAAAAAGATCAGTCTAACAATTTTATAGTTTCCTTTTTCTTTGTTGGCGACTTTATTTGTGCTATGAATCAGCAAAAATGCCACCATAACATTATAATGATAAATGAGTACAACTCTTATCTACCTCTCTTAAAAAAATGATCCTATGGTGAATGGTATTAGACTATTAGGTTTATTATTTTCTATAGGATTTACACATATATATTACATCCTTAATTGAAACATACGAATTACAGATATTATCCGTTTTATGATTTGTTATTATTTAATTTGTACATTTGAAAAAATCAAGTGTTTACAATTCCATCAAAGTACCCAATGTGATCAAATACAAATGAGTAACAAACTTTTTAAGATACAATCATAGGCTTTATAACGCTTTTAATATCATGGTTCTGACAAGAAATTATACGTCAACTCAAATAATAGATATGAGGCAATGAGGCATAAAGTTTTAAACAATATAAGTTAGATATTTATTTTAAATTTCGTAATTAATACAATAAATAACAAAAAAAATGCTAATGAGTTTTGTAACTTGCTAAATGATAAAAATTGAATTAAATTAATTAGTATATTGTAGGAGTTATAACAAGATAAACTCTTAACGCAAGTAATTATTTTAACGAAAAAACGTTATGTACTGCTCATTATTTCAAGTGTTATACATCTATATATACAGTGACATTGTATCTTGAATCTACCACTTAACCTCAACATCATATTAAATCCATTATAATTCTTGTAATCTTATTTTAACCAACAACGTAAGATTTGTTTTTTAAAAACGAGTTTTCATGGATTTTAAATCAAGATCCTCGAAGAATTTACTGGCTACAATAGTTACTTTTATCTTTTTCGCGTCGTTTGCAATTGCACATACTCCTACTAGGGATGATAAACTTCATAAATGCGCAACGGTTCTTGGAGAAACGTGTGGCAATTCAATATTTCATTATATATTCGGTAATGGAAGACACGTACCAGAAGAATGTTGCACCCGTATGCAGAAGTCTGGAAAGTCGTGTCACGACCATTTATTAAATGTGACCCTAAGACTCGAGCAATTTCCTAAGCAACGAGCAGAAGAAATACGACACAAAAATGATAAAGCATGGAAGATTTGCAAGGTATATGGTCAAATTCCTCCTCCCGGGGATAGTAAAGTTGAAAAATGTTTAAGGTTTCTTGGAGACACGTGCGGTGATTCTATATACCATTATGTGTTTGGTTTTGGAAAACACGTACCAAAAGAATGTTGCACCCTTGTGATAAAATTTGGAAAGGGGTGTCATGATCTTTTATCACATGTGGCTCTAAGAGATGAAGAGTTGACGTGTCTTATATTTATATATTTATATAGCCCCTGTCGTTTGCGTTTCTTCGCGTTTCTTGTGCTTTTACATGCGTTTCAGCTCCTATTTCTCTCTGATTTGGCACTGCTGCGTTTTTGTGTCCATTTTGCAGGTATAAGCAGCTATTTGGAGGTTAGGATGCTAATCGAGAGGATTCGTGAAGTTTCATAAAGTTTCGTGAAGTTCCGAGTTGGTTTCGTTGCGTTTCGCTTGCGCACGAGCCCCGTTCTGGCCTTTGAAGGTGTCCCGGGACCATGGGACCGAGTATGGAGCTCACGTGATCGTCCTAGACCCCGTCCCTACTCTTTGGGATGAGCCATGCCATGTCCCTAGACCTTGGGACAACAAGAAGAAAGGAAGTTGGCTTTCTTTGAGCCAAAAGAAGCAAAAACAAGGAAAAAAACTAAGTACAAAAGAAGCACAAAAGAGGACTTGAACTGAAGGCTCCGGGATGACCTCGTCCCGTCCGGGGTGCACTTGTCCCGTCCGGGATGGCCCCTGTCCCGTCCGGGACCACCTAGGGACAGCTGAGGCAACCGTTAGCTTGAAATGTTTCGTCTATTTGAGGGGGCAAAACATATTATTTTCGCACGAAATTTTGAGGGGATCTTCCTAACACTTTAAACTACTTTCTATAAAAAATTTAGGGTTAGATCAATTTTTATTCTTGTACTTTGAATTCTCGACTCGGATTGCTTGTTTGATCGTCCTATTTCGGTATTGTTGACTTTGTTCTTCTCTTTCTCTTGCAATTTCTGATTGTGTTTTTGTTTATACTCTTCTTATTTGATTATCATTTCAATATATTTCATTGTTGATCATGTTTTCATTCTTCTCCTTTGCTTTTGTTGTTAAATTTATCATGAGTGGGTAGTTCTTTATCTAGGGAGAAGGGTGAATCATGGGTGCATGCTTGGGTTGTTTTTGATGATGTTTTGAGTTAGGTTTTCGCGCTCGTTTTGATTGTCTTGTGATTGATTGTGTTTGTTGATCCCTTGGCCAAGGTTTAGCAAGCGTTTTCCACCCTTAAAACTTAAGACCGAAAGCCTAGTTTAAGGTAGGGTACGAGACCAATCATTAGGACCCTCACTTGTAAGTTGCGAGAGCCCGCATTTGAGGCCTAGAGGACGCTTAGGACCGAGAGGCCGAGCCTATTCCTTAGCACATGCGATTCCCGACTCATTTCTGTCACCATCCTTCATCCTAGCTTTGCCTATGCTATCCCCGATTCCTTAGACCTTTTCCTTATAAGTTTTAACCCCTTTTCCTCCGCTATAGCTTTAGTAACCTCAACCCCTCGAACCGAGATTAGAATCACTAAAAATAACCAACATTAGCAACCATCTCCCTGTGGATTCGACCCGACTTACCCTTGCTACCTAGTAGAGTGAGTTTGGATTTATTTTTGACTAGGAGAGCGCGACCAATCCTATCAAATTTTGGCGCCGTTGCCGGGGAGACGGCTTTTGTTTTTGTTGTTATTTGGTTCTTTTCTCATTGTTACTCTTTTGTCTCAAGGAACCTCAATTCCTTGAGGCCGCTACTTACGGTCAACTCTAGTGTTTTTGTATGCCCAGGCAAACGCGTACGTCTCAAAAAGGTTTGGCAATCGAGTTTGATCCTGAACCGGAGCGTACATTTCTTAGGCGCAAGAACTTATTGAAAGACTTGGAAGCTACTTCCTCTCCTACTTCATCCGATAAGGAAGCTACACCCGAGCCAAAGAGAATGGTTAAGCTATCGGATCATTCGAGGCCAACCGCGGCTCAAGTTCCAACGGGCAATGCTATGCCAACCATAGCGGCAAACAACTTTGAAGTAAAGCCGGCTTTTATCAATTTGATCGAGCGCACTCAATTTGGAGGGAGTCCTGGTGAGGACCCTAACTTGCACATTCAAAACTTTTGTGACTATTGCTCTACGATAAAGCAAACGGGGGTCACTCAAGATCAAATTCGGGAGATGCTCTTCCCATTCTCCCTCCGAGACAAAGCCAAGCTGTGGCTTAACTCATTGAATCGAGTTGCACTTGCTATCACCGATTGGAACTCCCTTGTGCTCGCGTTCTACCAAAAGTACTTCCCACCCGAGAAGACCGCCATGTTAAGGAGCCAAATCACTAGCTTCCGTCAAAGGGGAGACGAGTCTCTCTTTGATGCATGGGAGCGGTACAAGGACCTCCAACGTCAATGCCCTCACCACGGTATGGATAAATGGTTTATTGTCATGCAGTTTTATAACGGTCTTTACAACGAGTCGCGCCAAGTGCTTGACTCCGCGGCAAATGGACGCTTTGACAATATTGATGTGGAGGAGGCTATTGATACGATCGAAGCAATGGCGATTCACAATGCGCAATACGGGAGCTCTAGGAATGTACCTAGGATCGGAGGCAAGAACGATGATGCGGTGGCTATGCTCTCGGCTAAGTTGGATGCGATGACCGCCATGATGATGAGTCAAATGCAAGTGGGTAGTAGTTCTTCAAACGCGGGTGGTCAAACGGTTGCGGCTATGCATATCTCTAGTGATCCGACTTGTGGCTCATGTGGAGCATCCGGACACTCATCAATGGAATGCCGAGGTATGAACATACAATCTCATCATGTGCATGCTTTACATACTCAAAACAGCCCCTACTCGAACTATTATAACGAAGGCTACAAAAATTATCCGAACTTGTCTTACAAGAGTCACAATGTCTTGAATCCACCTCCCCAACAACAAAATTTCAGCCCACAACAACCATACAACAACCAACAACAAAATTTCAGCTACAATAATCCCCAACGACCTTATAACCCTCCGGGCTTTAATCGCCCCAATTTTCAACAACCAAATGCTCCACCACCCGCGCAAGCCGCTCCTTCTTCGAGTGGCGACCCAATGATGAGCGAAATGAGGTCAATGATGATGCAAATGGCCAAGACTCAAGAGACGATGATGGCTCAAATGCAAAAGAGCGATCAAGCTAAAGACGCGGCCATCAAGATGCTTGAAACACAAATGGCTCAACTTGCTTCCTCTAGCTCTCAACGGAAGCCGGGTAACCTTCCATCGCAAGGCACTCAACCGCAACAACACGAATCGATAAATGCCATTTCCTTACGAAGTGGCACGAGCTACGATGGTCCTCCAATGCCTACGGTGGTAAGTAGGGTAGACCCTCCTCTTTCTCCTAATGATATGCATGCTTCTAGTGATGTTTTTGCAGGAGCAGGTACGCCAAGCAATGGAGCGAGCACGAGTGGAGCGGGCAAGGGAGATGGGTCAGCCGTGGGGCCCCAGGGAGATCAGGCCGTGGGCCATGGTGATGCTCAAGGTGGTGGTGTGCACGTGGAGAAGGAGAAGGAAAAGGCCAAGGAAACGCAGCAAGCTAAAACTAAGCCGGTTGAGCCTCCGATTCAAATCAAGTTGCCATTCCCGAGCCGAGTGGTAAAGTCGAAACTTGATTCTCAATTCGGTAAGTTCATGGAGGTCGTCAAGGACCTCAAGGTAACGGTACCCTTCACTGAACTAGTCACGCAAGTCCCCGCTTATGCTAAATTCCTCAAAGACATACTCACCCGTAAACGATCTTTCAATGAGGTCGAGACTGTTGCTTTTATTGCTGAATGCAGCGCACTTTTACAAAACCAGTCTCCTCCTAAATTGAAAGATCCGGGTAGCTTCTCGATCCCTTGCACTATTGGTACTACTTTCATTGATAAAGCTTTATGTGATTTAGGTGCAAGCGTGAGCGTCATGCCGTACTCGGTATGCGAGAAGCTCAACATGGGCGAGTTGAAAGTAACTAATATCACGCTCCAGATGGCGGACCGTTCTGTCAAACGCCCTCTCGGCGTTTTGGAGGACGTCCCTGTCAAAGTGGGTAAGTTTTTCATTCCCGTCGATTTCATCGTCCTTGACATGGCCGAGGACTCCCAAATTCCTATTATATTGGGTCGGCCCTTCTTGCACACTGCTGGTGCTATTATAGACGTCAAGAACGGGAAATTGACGTTGGATATCGGAGGTGATAAAGTTACTTTTAATCTTTCAAATGCTTTAAAACGCCCAATGTTGGAGGAGCATGTCTTTGCGGTTGATGTCATTGATGATTGTATAGACGAATGCATACCGCAAGTCCTCGAGAGGGATCCTCTTGAGGCCGTGCTCTGTTGTGATATGATTGCAGGTACTTTAGGGAGGATGGATGCGGGTAGAGCTGTGATCAAAGACGACGTGTGTACTGCTGCGTGTGTTGCTAGCCGAGTGGATGCTGTTTACGATGAGGATGGCCGAGTTGTTGATGATGATGGAGACGACGATGAGGACGATGGTAGCGGGATTGTTTATGACGAGGCCCACGGTTGGTGGTACTTCCCGTACCCTGCTGCGCCCCCAGTTTGAAGCTGGTTTGGGGGGACGATTTCATTTGTATATAAATTGTATGTACTTTATTTTATTTTGAGACCTTCTTTGCTCGTTTTTATCCCCCTTATTTTAAGGTCCCCGTGTTGATGTGCTTTAGGACACATTGGGGACAATGTGTTGTTTGGTTTGGGGGGAGGAACGCTTTGCTATTTGTTCTGCTTTCTTTTTGCGTTTTTCATTTTTCAAAAATTCAGAAAAATCCAAAAAAATCAAAAAATTTCAGAAAATCACAAAAAAATCCGAAAATTTCAAAAAAATACCAAAAATACGTATCCCGATCGTTGTTTGTGAGCTCTTTTTACCTTGATTCTTTCCCGACATCCTTTCCCTTGTTAGCTTTGAGCTTTGGCATGATTTACATTGTTGGTTTAGCGCTTTCGGGGATGTTGAGACGTGTTGCAGATGTTGGCATGTGTTTTTACTGTTGGCTTTATCATTTCACGGACCATAGCTACTATATTGTGAGGTTTTTAGCCTCCTGCGGCCGGTTCATCTATCCCGGTCCCCGTGCTTATATTGTGAGTAGTTCTCCTCGTGGGGTACGTAATATCAACACGCATAAGTGTGGCCCCTATCCCGTGTTTCCCACGATTTTGTCACTTGTTTATGCATATGAGGCGTTAGTCGATTTCTTATTATTCACCATGATTTTACATTGCTTTTACCCTCTCCTATATGATCCTTTTACCCCTTATACACATGAGTCTGCTAGCTACATTGCCCAAATAGCCTACCCTAGCCTTGCTAGTTACCGCTTTGCTTATTCTTGTGCTTGTCCTCGGGTTTTGATCATTGCTACGACTTGCTGATGTCGTTGGCTTTGAGAGTTTTGGTGAATATGAGTCGGGATTGCTGTTTCCCCGACCTTTTATGAGGTATTTCCGCAACTTATTTGAGTGTGCTCTTTTGCTCAAGAAAAGAAAAAAAAACACAAAAATCAGAAAAAATGCAAACACAACACAAAATACAAAAAGGAAGAAAGTGTGTGCACAAAAGAAATAGAAGTTGTTGTTGTTGTTGATGAGTGAGCACTTGTAATTTGTTGCTATGTTGCGTAGATGTGTAAAGGAGACCGATATGCTGCTTTCGGTCCATTTTCATGAGAGTTGGGTTCCGCTTTGGTTGGACAAGCACTTGAGTAGTATGAGTGGTTTCTAGTGGCTTAGCTCCACGATTCCATAATCATTTGTTCCACCTTTTTACCCTTATCCTCTCTATGGTCTTTACACCCTCATTTCCTATGTAAGTCCTCGTGTTTGCTTCGTTTTTGTGACATTATTGTGTACGGGAATGCGGGATTTGGTCCATATTCGATTGCGGGCGTGCTTCCACAAGTTGAGTAGGTGAGTGTCACTATATACTTCACCTTGTTCATCATTTGTGCTAGAGTGGAAACCGCGAGGGGTCCGTGATTTGATTGCTAGAGAGCCTTTGTTCAAGCCATGCCATTCATTCAGCGCCGTCTTGTAATTCTCATCCGTTAGCTAGCTATTTCCTTAAGTCCCATGTTGTTTCGGGATCGATTGCCATTTGCTTATGCTACTTGCGGTTTGGTGATTGTTGGGAAGTCTTCTTTTGCTCGCTTTGTCCTCTATTTTCTGTCATGCTTGGTTGCTTGAGGACAAGCAACGGTTCGGTTTGGGGGAGTTTGACGTGTCTTATATTTATATATTTATATAGCCCCTGTCGTTTGCGTTTCTTCGCGTTTCTTGTGCTTTTACATGCGTTTCAGCTCCTATTTCTCTCCGATTTGGCACTGCTGCGTTTTTGTGTCCATTTTGCAGGTATAAGCAGCTATTTGGAGGTTAGGATGCTAATCGAGAGGATTCGTGAAGTTTCATAAAGTTTCGTGAAGTTCCGAGTTGGTTTCGTTGCGTTTAAACTGCGCCGAGCCCCGCTCGCCTTTGAAGGTGTCCGGGACCATGGGACCGAGTATGGAGCTCACGTGATCGCCCTAGACCCCGTCCCTACCCTTTGGGATGAGCCATGCCATGTCCCTAGACCTTGGGACAACAAGAAGAAAGGAAGTTGGCTTTCTTTAAGCCAAAGAAGCAAAAACAAGGAAAAAACTAAGTACAAAAGAAGCACAAAAGAGGACTTGAACTCAAGGCTCAGGATGACCTCGTCCCGTCCGGGTGCACTTGTCCCGTCCGGGATGGCCCTGTCCGTCCGGGACCACCTAGGGACAGTGAGGCAACCGTTAGCTTGAAATGTTTCGCCTATTTGAGGGGCAAAACATATTATTTTCGCACGAAATTTTGAGGATCTTCCTAACACTTTAAACTACTTTCTATCAAAAATTTAGGGTTAGATCAATTTTTCTTCTTGTACTTTGAATTCTCGACTCGGATTGCTTGTTTGATCGCCCTATTTCTGTATTGTTGACTTTGTTCTTCTCTTTCTCTTGCAATTTCGATTGTGTTTTTGTTTATACTCTTCTTATTTGATTATCATTTCAATATATTTCATTGTTGATCATGTTTTCATTCTTCTCCTTTGCTTTTGTTGTTAAATTTATCATGAGTGGGTAGTTCTTTATCTAGGGAGAAGGGTGAATCATGGGTGCATGCTTGGGTTGTTTTTGATGATGTTTTGAGTTAGGTTTTCGCGCTCGTTTTGATTGTCTTGTGATTGATTGTGTTTGTTGATCCCTTGGCCAAGGTTTAGCAAGCGTTTTCCACCCTTAAAACTTAAGACCGAAAGCCTAGTTTAAGGTAGGGTACGAGACCAATCATTAGGACCCTCACTTGTAAGTTGCGAGAGCCCGCATTTGAGACCTAGAGGACGCTTAGGACCGAGAGGCCGAGCCTATTCCTTAGCACATGCGATTCCCGACTCATTTCTGTCACCATCCTTCATCCTAGCTTTCCCTATGCTATCCCCGATTCCCTAGACCTTTTCCTTATAAGTTTTAACCCCTTTTCCTCCGCTATAGCTTTAGTAACCTCAACCCCTCGAACCGAGATTAGAATCACTAAAAATAACCAACATTAGCAACCATCTCCCTGTGGATTCGACCCGACTTACCCTTGCTACCTAGTAGAGTGAGTTTGGATTTATTTTTGACTAGGAGAGCGCGACCAATCCTATCAAGAGTATCTTAAGCAACGAGCAAAAGATATCAAGCAAAAACATGCTAAAGTATGGGAGATTTGCAAGAAAGATGGTCAAATTTCAAATTAACATTCTCTCGGTTAATTTTACTTTCGTGTGATCTTAATATACAATAATAAATTTCATAGCTTACATTTAATTACATATGTGTTATTTATGTTCGATATTTTAATTATGAAGTTAAACACCGTTGTTAAATTTTTAAGATAAATAAAGGAGTGATTATATTCGTACAATCTTGATATTTAATATGGATGATATAAAATCTTTCCCAGCAAATTAATATACATGCGTTATTTTCATATTTCAAAGAATGCGCCGTGAAAAAATATTTGATCTCTCTACACAAATTAATATGAACATCGTAATAGACATAATAACCACATTGATATATACTACGTAATATTCTTTCCACGAATGCGCCTTGAAAAACCATTTGATCTCTCTACGGAAACGCCAAATATTACAACAAATTAATCATATAAATTAATAATTGAGTGTATATCCCAGATCGAAATTGAGTTGATCCTAACCTTTTGCTTGACCGGAAAGGCGTCACAAGTCCGTCACAAGTCAATTTTGTGACGGGTAATCCGTCATAATTGTGTTTTTTGTGACCATTTATAGTGACTCCTTTGTGACGTGTTTTTCGTCACAAATTTGGTTTTTGTGACGCGAAATGCAGCTTTATGACGGACTCTCCGTCACTATCGACAGTATTTTTTTAGTGTCACATAATCATATCTTTAAAGATGAATTTCGAATTAAACGAGTCTCCCTTGTTGATGATGAACCCATATGTGTCTATTACTCCATAGATGAATTATCATTACTTGAAGTTAATGACGTATATGTGTGGATACCCATATCCGTACCCTCCCAAACAAAACCCTGTGATGTATCACGGACTTTTATTACGCATGCTTTAACGTTGACTTATACGGTTCTAACTAATGTCGAATTCATTTTGAGTCGTTTTAAATGTTAAAATGTTTAAGGTCGCTTCACATCACACTTAAATAAACGTTCATTTTGTCCATTTGGAGTCTAGCTAGGTCCTTGTCCTGCTTCATTTGGCATGAGCTTCGCATTTGCACTACAATTAGCCCTTTTACATTAACAAGGTCTAATTCAGCATTCCTAAATTCCTAAATTTAGGCCCGGTAGCTAAAACCGCTATTTAGCCCCCTCTTACACAAAATACGGCTTCACATCTTATCTTATTTCACAAAAACTATGCAAATACACCCTTTTCATTTTTCCGGGTCTCGGGCCCGAAACCGAGCCCAAACCCAGCCTTTGGCCCGCACTCCAAAGCCCTAAGCATCACAAAATATCTCACAAATATCCCAGCACTTTTCTTGAGCTACACGTTCGAGATTATCACGAAATATTTCAAAGATTCAATGCAACCGAAACTTGGAAAGCAGACCTAAAACCAGACCCCCAAACCGCATAACCTTATGCGGTTTGAGGGGGGAACCGCATAAGCCTATGCGGTTTCCCCAGGCAACCGCAAAAGGCTATGCGGTTCCTAGGCCTGTTTTTATCCCCGATTTCCTAATTTCTCCGAGGTTTTTAGTATATATACAGCCCTATACCTCGACCTCAAAACACACTTTCAGATCACAATTTCTCCTCACAATTCACAAAAACATCCACAAAGCCTCAAGCACTCAAATCCTTGAATTCAACACACCATCCCGTGTTGAATTCATCCTCCTTTTAAGTTCAAGAAGCGAAGCTCTGCCCAGATCTGAAGCGTCAGGACAAGGTAGGTACCGATCCACTTGGATCAAAGCTTTTTCTTATTTTCTATGGACTAACAAAGGGGTCTACACTTTAGCGCCCCCCCCGGCTTTGGCACCCAGCGCGCTTGCAATCCAAGTGTTCTATTTACTTCGGGTACACTCCATATCCGATGACACGCCAAAGTCGCATAAGCAACCGACCTTATAAAATAAACCAATGGACAATTGAACTTTATTTTATTTGCATGCATCTTGCACCTTCTTTTTGCATTAAAATCAACTTAAACAATGAATTCGACCTTTAACTGAACTGTATTCGTTAACAAGTTAAACATGCTAAACTGAGGGTTTTAATCAATCTTTTTGCATCTGCATCTGCATTCTTTTACAACTTTATCGCACTTGTACGTAGCGATAACATTAGCTCAAATATCATCTTACAAGGATTGTTCTAGGTCAGTAGAGGCTATTTTTACATAGGCTTTTCTCAAAGGTTTTCATAAATCATTATTTGAATTAACTCTTTTTCTAAAGTACCCTCACCCCGAATCCAATCTGGTTTCACAAACCTTAGATCTAGGGGTGTCGGCGTGCTCCAAAATCTAAGACATGTTTTTAACTTAGAACATGGTAGCAGGTTCCTAATTTCCGCGATAATTAGGTGGCGACTCCATAACAGTTCTTAAAGGTTTTTCCAACTTAATCTTTTTTAACTTTAAAATCCGCCCTTTAAGCAAGACGCCGAGTTGGGTCCCTCGACGCGGTTCCCGGGTTCCACAGTTTGGCGACTCCGCTGGGGACATCTTTTTTTTAAAACCAAAAACTAGCTTTTTCTTTTTAAAAATAAAGAGGTGAAACTTGAAAGCCTTGAACAATCCCAGTATACATATTTGAGCTATGCACATTCGTTTAGAGTCCATTCCTTTTGGAATCTAGGCACCCTTTGCACCCTTGAGAGGTGGTTCCCACATGCAGGCTTGTCCACTCGATAAAGCACATGCCGGACTAGCTTTTCTCTCGCCCCTCCACGGCTTGCCGTAAACGGCTATCTCGACCGCCCCAGTGCTCCCTTCAGAAAACCTATCGCCCCGGCGTAAGGAAATGAAGGGGTTAAGTATCTGCCAAAGCGTACTCGAGGTAGTTGGAGGTGTACCCGACTGACTCATTTTTCACCCTTTTTGAGTCATACGTACAAGTTCGAGGCTATGCACTCCATGGTCTTTTTCAAAACAAGCATTTGCATTCATATTTTCGAAAACTCGCTTAAACTTTTCAAAGATAAATGAACCTAACATCTAACTAACTAACACTTTTCAAATAAAACTCTCGCGAATTTTTGAAATAAACCTTTTCAAAATTTCCTTTTCACTAACAAGCAAAAACCCGAGTAAGGAATAAAACCCGAGCTCGTGGATTTCGATCCTCTAGGTCACACGGCCTAGACTCTGTTTTAACATCCTCGACTCGACTTGCGCGAGCCGAATCCTTCTCTTTTTACACATCCGACTCGAGCTCACTTCGGCAAATCACCGTTATCAGTTCGACGGATGCAAAATAAAATCTTTTAACATCGAGACGAGATGTGCGCACGCATCCTCGCCTCAAAAGCTTCCCTTAGCAAAACCTTTTCGAAAATCTCCTTTTTCAAGCTTAAAAGGTCTTTCAAAACAACGAAATGAGCTAAAATGAATGCCTAGAATGAATGTGAGTCTAGTGGGTCGAGTCGTGTCGCTAATATGTAAAGTGAAATGCAGGCCTCAGCTGAATACTCACCATGAATCGCATCATCACCCCTTCCTTCAAACGCTCCTCAAAGATGGCTAACCTCAATAGACTGAGGACTCTCCGTGTCCGCATTAATCAGCACACCAAAGGCATTGACAACTTGAAGGCTTTGCATCAACTTGAAGTTGCACGCTTAGAACAACGCTCCAAGGCCAACAAGCATGTCTCTCTTCATACTCTCATCACCCAACTCCAAAGAGACGAGGAAGATTTCACCCAATATCTCGTCCGTTGGAGGGGACTACTTGCTCGAGTTCTGAACCCTCCACACGAAGACGAACTCATGTATACGCTTTCTCGGTAGCTTACGACCCGAGTGGCGAAGACACTTTGATTACTGGCGATGCCGAGAATTTCAAGAACTCATTGAAATCGGCCTCGGGCCCAAAGCAACCCCACAATTAATGACAACCCCGCAATCTTCCTGATCGGCAAGTCATAGATTGCTCCTACTTGGTCACACCCACCAACAACCAAATCAATGGGGTCCGGTTTAGTGATGACGAAGACGAAGAATGGCCACCCACTAACAACACGGTAGTCTAACTCTCAACTACTCCCTCCTCGAATAAAAACAAAAAGAACAAGAAGGGAAAGAAAAGAAGGGCAAACGGCGAAAACAAAGATCAAAAAGAAAAGCGGCGGCGAGAAGGAAAAACCAAGACGAGGTTTCACACCTCACACGCTCTGGTCGCCCTTATCGTAACATCTTCACGGATGAACATGCCAAAAAGCAATCATGCGGTAGGAAGGCAAGGCCGTAGCCCAAGAGGATAACCCCTCTACAAGTACACCCTCCACCTCTACAAGAATTCCACCACCAAACACGAGTGAGGTGCTTGAGCAACTCGCTCGCACAAAGCCGATGTTTCCATCTGGGCCCTTTACGAGACTCGGCGGAACATAGGAATGCATTCATTCAAGGCTTACAAATTGCATGCGCAGACGCTGAGATCTCTCCAGATCAAATGGTCAGCCATGTCACAAGAGATTGGTTACCAGGAGCTATCACCTTCTCGAATGATGATCTCCCCGCATTCGGACCAAACCACAACCTCGCTCTATACATTAGCGTAGAGTGTATGAAGAAAACTTTGCCCGTGTCCCTTGTTGACAACGGATCTGCAGTCAATGTTCTACCATTGGCCACCGCACATCGCCTCGGCCTATCTGATAAAGACTTCACCCCGAGCATGGACGGAGTTATAGCCTTCGACGGAGCCCGACGTCACGTGAAAGGAACCATTTCTCTTCACGTACGCAGTGGTCCAATAGAAAGAAAAGTCGAGTTTCAAGTCATCGACATGACCCCTTCTTATAACATACTCCTGGGACGACCGTGGATTCACTCCACCAAGGCCATAACTTCTACTCTACATCAAAAGGTTAAGATCCCTCTCAACGAGGAGATCATAACCTTGAATGCCTCAAACTTCCGAGCCCTTTTCGATACACCAAAAGAGCCTAATTCTGCCGAAATTGTGGCCGAACCCGCAGAAGACTTATGTGGTTTCGACTTCGAAGTCGGCGCTATCACACGTACACCAATCAAAACCTACAAACCTTTCAGAACAAAAAACAACAACAGCCTTTGGCTCACCATGGGTTTAGGCTACAAACCCAAGAACGGCGACCACGAGAAGATGGTTAAGGAAATTCAAAGGCGAAAGTCAACTCACAAGGTCACCCTGCAACCTTACATCCTCGACCTGAATGCATATTTCACCCCCGGAGGAATGGTCGACGGGAATACCTCCCTTCGAGACATCATCCATTCATCCGAGGCTTGTTTCTCTAGTGAGGCCGAGCCCAATACACTCAAGGCCTCACCGAGCACCAAAAACGAAGAAATTGTCTCCACGATCATGCGAGACCGTCACTTCGATCCTAACTTACTTATAGCCGACGCCACAGACAAAACCCTCAACGGGTGGTATAAGACGCTGAAATGGACCGACGCACAAGGTCACCACTTCCAGCTTATCACCGGTGAAGGACCACTCTTCGACCATGTCACTAACCTCAAAGGCAAGGACGAGAGTGACTCAAGCAACTCAAGCACCTCAAGCAGCTCAAGCAGCTCCAGCGGCACAGAAGATGATGAAGAAGAAGAAGAAGAAGTTCTTTTAGATTCTAATGCTCTTAGTGTCGGGTCATCTGTCGACCCATCTATCCTAGACTCTAGCTTTAGTTTAGATTTTCTATTTACGGAGGCTAGCTCCAAGCAATTTTCTGATTTGTCGAATAATTCTCTTCAAAATAATGAAATGAATAAATTTGCTTACGCCTTGTCTCAAGCTAAAACAAATAACAAAATACAAACAAACAAAATCAACAAGCAACAAACAACACACAAAATACAAAAGACACTAACTCATGCGAAAATGAACAAACAAATCAATCATTAAACAAATACATTGCAAACATTGTGCACCCAAAAACACAAGACCCTATCATCGAGGAAACCATAACCATAAACGTGGGGACCCCCGAAGAACCAAGGGAACTACAACTGGGAGCCTCACTAGACGAACACGAACGCACCCTTTTCACACAACTCCTGAGCGAATTCAAGGACGTTTTCGCTTGGTCATACAAAGACATGCCCGGAATCGAACGAAGCATCGCCGAACACCGCATCCCCATTAAACCCGGTTACAAACCCGTCAAGCAAAAGCTAAGAAGACTACGTCCCGAATGGTCACTTATCACTACTAGGAAAAACCCCAATAGTGTCGCTGCAATAGTGTCGGTTCTAAATGAAATGACACTAAAAGTTGAAATGAACATATATGGTGTCGGTTTATGGTAGAAACGACACAAAAAGTTAGTGTATTTGTGGCGTTTATTAGAAAAACCGACGTATTATTTGCCTATGGTGTCGGTTTTAAATGAAACCGACGTATTATTTGCCAAAGTGAAATAACATATGGTGGCGGTTTTATATATAACCGACACTATAGATATAACATATGGTGGCGGTTCTTAAGGAAACCGACACTATAGGAAAATTGAATTACTATATAGTGGCTGTTTTTAATAAAACCGACACTATATGTCAAAATGAATTAACATATGGTGGCGGTTCTTAAAGAAACCGACACCATAGTCAAAGCATACACAAGGAAAACTAAACTCATCTCGCCCTTTAATTCATTCTTCACTCATTCTTCATTCATTCTTCCTCTCTCTTGAACCTACTTTGACATCACCACCTCACCGCCAACCACCATGAACCCTCGCCGACATCGATCCAAATTCTCCACCGTGAGCCACGATCGACGATCCACCACCTCCACTACCGAGGGTCGCCCTTGTTCGTTGTCGCTTTGCTCGCTTCAAACCCTAATAATTTTTTCGGGCTTTGGTGAAGTCGCTCAATTTTATCTTGTTTTTGGGCCGGATTTTGTGCTCGTGGTTGTAATCGCTGTTTAGTCAACTAATTCACGAAATTCATCGGTTTTCACAAGTCGTAGCCTAATTAATCGGGTTTTGGAGGTATACTTCGTTTTCATTCACTCGGTTTCATTTTCGCTTGATTTTAACCCTAGAAAGTTGGGGCTTTTGAGTTTAGAATCGATTTTAGTGGTTTTGTAATATGAACAGGTAGTATTTTAGTTGTAATTAATAATTATATCGTTATTTGTAGAGTTTGGCTGGTTTACAAAGCGATTTCGACGTTTTGGCGTTACTGAACTCGAGTTTGAGGTTCCTCTTCGAAAAGGTAAGGCTTATCCTTACTTAGTCCGGTGTTTATGTGTTGTGTGATTCGAAAATGAAGTGTTTATGATGGATATGTGGCTGTGATAGTCGTTGATGTGTGTGAGAGTATCGGTAAAGTATGTTGGTAGCTGCATTTTACTCCTATTACTGCTGTATAATGCTACTTTTGAGTTACTGCGTAATGTCGTGACCGTGGGTGTGAGTTTGTCAAGGGCTCCTTGCCTTGATGTCGTGATGTTAAATTGTTTGTATACTTATACTGCGGTTGTTATATTGGTTGCTGCTGTTGGTTGCTGCTATTGATGATGTTGTTAGAAAGAGCGCTTTGCCATACAGATTAGTCAGAAAGAGCGCTTTGCCATACAGATTCTCTGTATACTATAGGCGTGGTATGCAAATGACTCCCTCTCCATTTGGGGATATTGTTCTCCTCTATAGACATCTTTACCAAATATTTTGTAATTTGTTCAGGTACACGTTTACAAGGATTCTGAGAGAAGACTGAGGTCTGCTGCTGTTGGAACTACAGCTGAGGTGAGTTCTAACTCTGCAAAGTTGATTATCATCATATAAACATAACCGTAAAAAAAGGATAATTTTGTCGCAAACTTTGCTTTTGACGTTAGTATTAAAAAATGGGCACTGTTGCCAAAAATGTTGTTTGGAAAATACAAATTTGTAATTTTATTTAATGTGTTTAATGTGATTTCTAACATTTTGTTTAATGTGTTTAGTAATTTTATTTTATGAGTAGTTTTATATTTTATACTTTGGATGATTGTATGAATGTATGATAAAATAGATTGTTAGGAAATGATCACTGGTCTTATGTCGCGACTAGTTAGCGATTTAGTTGCACATATATGCATCTGGTTGGATTATTTCATTCTAAGTATTCATTCATTGCAGAAAGTTTCTTTTTTTGGATGTTCTCTTGTTGAATTTGATTATAGATCGAGCTCCTTAGTGTAATATGCGGTTTCTAACCACGATGATGCTCAAAATAGACGAGGACACAAACATATTGCAGACACTTCTAACCGAGTCTTAAATAACATATCTCAAATGCGCGTGCCACATACTCTAAGCCGTCATTAATACAGTGGATTATTAGCTAAAGTGGCACCTTTATACTGTGTATTCTGTTGTTTCCAATTTATGTACTAATGACTGGGTTGTGGGATTTAATCATCTCTCGTTGTTTCTCTGCGTAGCAAACCATGACAAGCTTCTTCCAGGTTTGATTAGACTCGGTCATCAGTAGAAGTTTCATGCCTTTGAGCCCCCATGCTCTAATTAGCTGATATTCTATACCTTTAAACTTCTAATCCCTCAAAATTGTTTTGTACAGGGTGGAGCCATTTTGCTCAATTCACTATTGCTGTTGTGAATAAAGACCCGAAGAAATCAAAATATTCAGGTTAGTGGATATGATAAAGTAATATCAGTTGATTCACTTTGTTTGTGATCAATGTCTTGCTGATTCTGATTTAGAGATGGATAAAATGCAGATGTTGTTATTGTTGTGGCACTTTGTTTGTGATCAATGTCTGTTCTTCGTATCCTCAAGGCCCACGGTAACAATCTCTCTTTAATCGTCGACGATGTTGTTATTGTTGTGGCATTTTGGATCTATTTCGATTTGGAGTGCTTTGTTTTGTCGTGCTTGATTTCGATGAAATTAATGGCGTATATTAGTGACTATTTCGATTTGGAGTGCTTTGTTTTGTCGTGTTTTGGATCTAATTGAACTGTTCTCTGATTTGCTCCACGTATATTGCACATTACATGTTGCTAGATGTTGGCTGCGCTTAATATAGTGGTTGATGTCTGAAATTTAGCGGTTTTAACTTTGCAAGAGCTTGACTTTATTACAGCAATAGTAAGGGATATGAAGTTTTTCGTTTACCTCATTACTCATTCTTATCGTATGATGTTGTTGCGTCTCTTTTATCTTTCTTGTGTTGGAAGTCAGTAACAATGTAACATTTCTCAGATTTCTTTGTTTGGTTAAGAAATTACTCTCAGCATCTCCTCAAGAATGATGTTTTATGTGCTGATTTGTTATCATCTTTTTTTTTCCCCTCTTACGTGATGCTTAGGTGTATCATGTGTTTGAAGAGTTTGGAAACGTTGTTGAGGTTGTTCTTCTTACTGATAAAAAGACGGGTCAACAGCAAGGTAAAGTTATACATCAAACTCAATTGTCTTCCTTGAGTTCTAGCATTTGATTATTTGTTAACAGTTCTATTAGACCTGTCTTCATCGGAATTGGAAAATTGTTCAGCATATATTTCTGATGAACATCTTGGAAGTATTGCACATTAGTTTGATTTGTATTTTCTGCTTCTTCGCTTTTCGTATGTATACTTGTTGATCATGATATGTGTTTCTGACGTGCATTTTGCAGTACAATGGGTGCTCTTGGTGGTTGGTCTTAAGTTATTTTCTAAATTATTGTGCTATCGTATTCCTCTTGTTACTTTTAATTCTTTTTTTAAATTTAAAATTGTCCGCTTGCAATTTCTTACATGATCTCATTTAAACTTTTTGCAGGTGCATTATATTATACCCAAGGTGACGATATGTGTAGGTGATTTTAAAGAGTTTAACCAGCTCAAACCAGGTTGTTTGTAGGTGTAGCGTAATAGAGAGCTGGCTTAGTTAATTCAGTCTAACTTGTTTTTGTGATAGTTACACTATTATTTATGTGTATTTGATCTACATTGAGCATTGACGTTTTCTTATCATTTATATTAGTACTTTGGGAGATTGTGGTTATATATGTTTGCATTTTATTGTTTGGATATTGTGTTGATGTTTGTAGGAATTACGAATATAGGCAACGAAATAATTAAATATATTTTAAAAAAAAAAAATCCCTTGTGGCGGTTCTAAGCAAAAGCGACACAATAGACAACTTTCATTAGATCTATAGTGGCGGTTTCAACTAAAACAGCCATTTTATTTGACATTTTTGGTGTCGGTTTTTAAAAAAACCGCCATTGTATGTTCAATATATAGTGTCGTTTCTAACAAAAACCGCCATTGTATGTTCAATATATAGTGTCGTTTCTAACTAAAACCGCCATTGTATGTTCAATATATAGTGTCGTTTCTAACTAAAACCGCCATTGTATGTTCAATATATAGTGTCGTTTCTAACTAAAACCGCCATTGTATGTTCAATATATAGTGTCGGTTCTAACTAAAACCGCCATTGTATGTTGTATCTATGGTGGCGGTTTTTGAACCGACACGAATAGTATATACGTCCCCCCTATATACGTCGTACCAAAACCGCCACAATAGGGTACTTCAAACCGCCACTATTGGGGTTTTTTCCACTAGTGTATGGTCAAGGAAGAAATCGAAAAACAACTACAAGCCGGTTTCATCCAAGTCATCGAGTATCCTGAATGGGTCTCAAACATGGTCCCAGTCCTGAAAAAGAATGGCAAAATTCGAGTATGCGTTGACTTCCGCGACTTGAACAAAGCCAGTCCCAAAGATGACTTTCCATTACCCCATGTGGACGTCCTAGTCGACAACACCGCCGACCACGCCCTCCTATCCTTCATGGACGGCTACGCAGGCTACAATCAAATCAAAATGTCACTCGAAGACATGGCAAAGACGGCCTTCATTACACCGTGGGGGACATACTGCTACACAGTTATGCCCTTCGGCCTAATCAATGCTGGCGCTACATACCAACGCACCGCTACAACCCTTTTACACGACATGATGCACAAAGAAGTCGAAGTTTACGTCGACGATATGATCGTGAAGTCAAAGGAGAGAAGTGGTCACATCACTAACCTCCGCAAGTTCTTCACTCGCCTACGACAATACAAAATGCGCCTCAACCCCCAAAAATGTACTTTTGGAGTTAAATCCGGTAAACTACTAGGACACGTAGTGAGCCAGAGAGGCATCGAGGTCGACCCCTCGAAAGTCAAAGCAATCCTTGAAATGCGACCCCCGGAGAACCTCGACGAAATTCGAAGTTTCTTGGGCCAAATCCAATACATCTCGCGCTTCATTAGCAAACTCGCCATGATATGTGAACCAGTTTTCAAGAAACTCAAGAAAACCGACCACGTTGAATGGGACGAAAAATGTCAAAAAGCATTTGACAAGGTCAAAGAATTACTAACTAACCCACCTGTTCTGCGACCACCCCAAGCGGATCTGCCGCTATCCCTATACCTTACAACCACATCTACCGCCATGGGCGCCATGCTCGCTCAAGAAATAAACGGCGAAGAACATGCAATCTATTACATCAGCAAGAAATTTCTCGATTACGAAACTCGATATTCACCCGTCGAGAAGAGTTGTCTAGCTTTAGTATGGTCATCCAAGAAACTCCGTCACTATATGCTAGCACACCAGACAAGGGTCTATTCCAAAATGGACCCCGTAAAGTACCTCTTCGAGAAACCTGTGCTTAACGGACGAATGGCCAGATGGACATTGCTCCTAGCCGAATTCGATCTTAAGTACGTACCCCTCAAAGCAATCAAGGGACGAGCAGTCTCCGATTTCCTAGCCGAAAATGCAATCAACGAACAACCAATCATCGACACAACATCCCTTCCAGACGATGGGATTTACAACATCAATCAAGAACAATGGGAGTTATACTTCGATGGCTCCTCCAACTATCGAGGATGTGGAGTAGGAATACTTCTCATATCCCCAAATGGCGAACACACACCCTTATCAATCAAGCTAGACTTCGACGTAACAAACAACGCCGCAGAATACGAAGCATGCTTGCACGGTCTCCAAGCAGCGCTTGTATTCAACGCCCGCAATATAAGAGTCTATGGGGACTCCTCCCTCATAATCAACCAAGTATCCGGAGCATGGAAGATACTTAATGAAAACCTAGCACTATACCAAAACAAAATACAAGAACTCATAAACGAATTCTACCACGTAGAATTCATACACCTCCCACGCGAAGAAAACCAATTCGCCGACGCGTTATCTAAACTCGCGTCACTAATCAACATACCCCCAGGAATGGAAACGCTCCCCATTGTCGTGGAACGACGGAATGAACCCGCCTACATCTGTGACATTGAAACCGAGGAAGAGCAAACCGATCCTTGGTACCAAGCAATCATCAACTACAAAACAAACGGTGAATACCCACCAAACATTGACAAACGAGCCAAGCGCGCCCTACGCCTGTTATCATCACAATTCGTGATGGAAATGGGTAAACTACTCAAAAAGACACCCCAAGGCACACTACTCTTGTGTGTCGATCACAAAAAGGGACACGAGATCATATCCCAAGTACACGATGGCGAGTGCGGCCCACACATGAACGCACGAGCCATGTGCAAACAAATCATAAGGCTAGGATGGTACTGGACAACCATGGAAGCCGACTGCGCAAAGTATGTCAAACATTGCCATAATTGCCAAATCTTTGCAAACGTACAACACATCCCTCCTTCACCACTATACAGCTTAACCTCGCCATGGCCTTTCTCCACATGGGGGATTGACGTCATTGGCAAAGTACAACCCGTAGGAGCAGGAGGATATTGCTTCATCCTCGTGGCCATCGACTATTTCACCAAATGGGTCGAAGCCGCATCATACCGTACGCTAGGCACAAAAGAAGTTGCAAAATTCATACAAAACAACATCATTTGTCGCTATGGCATACCCCACGAGTTTATCAGCGACCAAGGCACACACTTCCAAGGAGAGGTCGAACCACTTCTCCTCAAATACAAGATACAACGACACAAATCATCACCCTACCGACCACAAACTAACGGCGCGGTCGAGGCAGCAAACAAAACCGTCGTATCAATCCTCAAAAAGATGATCGACACCTGCCACGACTGGCCCAACAAAATCCCATTTGCATTATGGGGATACCGCACAACCATCCGCACACCCACAGGCATGACACCCTATTTCCTAACCTACGGGATGGAAGCCGTCCAACTCAGAAATCGAGATGCAATCCCTTCAATCCTCATGGAAGCAGACATTCCCGAGGCCGAATGGGCACGCGAACGATACGAACAACTCATCCTCTTAGACGAAAGACGGTTACATTCACTAAGTACGGTCCGAATGTATCAATCTCGCCTACAACGCGCCTACAACAAACGGGTCAAGCCACGAAACATCAAAGTGGGTGACCTAGTACTCAAATCAGTCCGAGCACCATTACCAGTCGACCCAAGAGGGAAATTCAAACCCAATTGGGCCGGACCGTACTTGGTCAAGGAAATCCTTCCCGAGGAGCCAGTGAAACTAATCGACCTTGACGGTCGGGACTTCCGACTACCAACAAATCTTGATCAACTCAAGAAATACTACCCTAAAACACAAACACTTTTGCAATGTATTTCAAAAAAACTCACTCGCATGGGTGAACTACGCTCGGTTTGATTCCACGCACCGTGGATACGTAGGCAGCTTTACAAAATGCTCAACCGAATCACACGAACTACGCCGGTTTGATTCTGTATTTAAAAAGCGAATCGTGGCGACTTATCAAAAGCACAACCGAACTTTTTAGCACGCATGCCCAAAGCTTAAAAAGGTCAAGGGCGTTGCACTCACAAAAAGACACGCTCAAAGCTTAAAAAAGTCGAGAGCACAGTCAACACAAAACAAAACACAAATCCAAGTCCAAAGCTTAAAAAGGTCGAGGACTTAAAGACGGAACAAGTCAAACAAACGTATCCAAAGCTTAAAAAGGTCGAGGATTTTAAGACAAAGTATGAATGTTCGAAGCTTAAAAAGGTCGAGAACATTTAAAAACAAACAAAAGAAAGCAACGAGACAAGGCAAAAGCAAATTAATTCTATTTTATTACTTTATTTAGAATTTTTCGCAATTTAGAAATGAGCTAGGAACAATCCTCCTTAGCCCTTTATTTGAATCTAAAACACGCATTTAAATAAAGGAATTTTTCTAAACAAGACAAAAGCAACTACTCAAGTCATCTTCTGACGCTTCGGATTAGCCTCTTCATCTTCAAGGGGCCGCTCCGCCACAATCTTCGAACTCAGCACAGGAACAGATCTCTCAAAACCTGGGGGCTCGATCGGATCCTCGTCCTGCTCGACTGGGGGCTCCTCGATCCTTGACCCTAGACGATCTCTAACGGTCACCTTCGGTCCAAGCCTTTCCCGCGCCGGTCTCGAAGTAGAAGTATCTGCACTAGCCGCACAAAGATCACCATAGTCCCTCCTTTCGCGCACCACCTCATACGCCAAGGAGGGCCCTGGCCCATTCTTTTCCCTCCTCCTTTGATTCTCCCGTTCCTGAGGATCATTGGAACGATACCACCGTGTATAGAAGTCGGTAACACGACTAGACTCTATATGCTCCTAATGTTCCCAAGTAACACGGTCCGACCATCCTCGGATCCAAGCATCAATCATTTGGTTGTTCAGCACAACAACCCCTCCAACCTGAGTATCCTGCTCAGGAATGGTCTGAGCAAGCCCGATTTGCCTCTTCAAGCGAAGAGGATGAATCCACACTCCTCGTTCAAACCCACACAACATCAACCCACGAGAAGCATTCGCAGAATGTGCAGCCAGAATCACGTAATACCCCACCAAGACACATACCAACGAATGGAGCTCTCCCTGACAAACCCCCGGTAGTAGTTTAGCGAACGCTCCCGAAGGTCAGCCCACTCCATCTTTCGAGACGTCGTGGCAGCAGCCTTGAAAACACTTCCAAGGGGAAGAGCCTTATACACACTTAGCCTCTCCATGAGCCAAACGTTGAGAATCCTAGCGCAACCCCTGTACAAGCTCAGACGATTAGCATAACGGTCGTCTAAACCCAGTATGGTCTCCGCTAAGATCAACGCAGAAGGATCATATCCCCTTTCCATCTCTTCGACAACACGAGCATACCTCGCGTTTCCGAACACTCCATCTGGCATGGACCCCGCAAAAGCATACCGATGAACCAGACAAAAAGCAAGGGCCCTCCGCCTAGAACGGTCCGAAATACTAGTATCAGCTTTGTTCATGTATCGTTGACACAAGAGAAGCATGTTTACCTTGCCTCCCTCAAACAAACCTGCAGCATGAGCATTCGTCATCCCAAGAAAGTTTCGCAACATCCCGTTGTAACAAAGCTCACTCCTTACGACCACAGGAGTTGTCCGTTTCGACCACCCCGCAATGGCCGAGAACTCCTCAACTAAAGGACACACTTCTCCCCCGGGAAACCTAAATACGTGCAAACTAGGATCCCAGTAATCTAAGCACACATCAAGGAAGTCTAGATCGACTTTCATTTGGCGAAAGCCAATAAAAACACCCGCACCATCATCATACACCGCCCTCTTCATTACCGAGCTTAGTGAAGAAGTCCACCTCTTCAAAAGAGCATCAAAATGCTCCTCCATTTTCTTGAACAAAAAAAAAAAAAAACTTTTATAAATATACCTAATATATTTATGAGAGCAAAAATCTAAAGCAAAAGAAAAGAAGAGAAGTGTTAGTGAATGAAGATTATGGCACGCACCCCCTCTCCTTATATAGGAAAACAATGTCCGAAATATGGAAATACAGCGCTACCAGACAGACCAGAAAACCGCATGGCTCTATGAGGTTTGCAACCCAAACCGCATAAGCCTATGCGGTTTACCCGACGAACCGCATAAGGCTATGCGGTTTCAGGGGCGGGTTTTTCTCAACTTTTCCTAATTCCGTCGACCTACACTAGGCTACGACATTCTCTTGTGGTTCCCCATACACCAGCATCACCCTTCACTTTAGCAAATACGATTCATACCACGAGTCAACGCAACAATCTTCAACATTCATGCAAGCTCATTTCGACATTTAAAATGAACTTTTCACAAAAACATTTTCACAATCTAAAATCAAAACATCAAATGCATCCCACTCGGGAATCATATCACTTTTTCAAAGCAAGCCTACCAAACAGGTTTATCGACGACAATCAAGTTCAAGCTACAACAATCAAGTTCAACGTTCAAGCTACAACGACATGTACATAAAGGTTCATACAATCTTTGTTACACAAATTCACTCGGGATGACGACGACGATACTCGTCAAACTCACGCTGACCGCGCTGCCTCACTCGACTGACATTAACCGAGCAAATTCGCCACCTAAGCCATCCGCCACCTGTTGGCTATCCGCCATAGCTTCTTATGAGCCTCCTTAGCCACCTGTGATACACAACACAAAAGCACTTCACATTTCTCTCCATTTTACCTTAATTTCACTCAAATCAAGTCAAACTTAGGGGGGAAATTTCAAAGTTAAAACGCTCATCCCCACTTTGCCTTAATTTCATTCAAATTAAGCCAAACTCGAGGGGGTAACACAAAAACATGCATCTCACTAGTTTGATCATCGCTATATTCCATACCTCGATCAAACTGGGGGCTCACTCACATATACAACAAAGATACATACCTTCTTCACCTTGCCCGTCCAGCTGTCCATGCCCGCGTCAGTGGTCACCGGCAAATACGTCGGCAAAGTGAAAGTACGACGCACACCCGACTCGTCATACTCAACGGTGGTAGGGAAATCACCAGGCTGCTCCGCCATATCCGGATCAAATTCCTACAAAACAAATACAAAACGCACACGTCAGGGAAATTTTTCGCAAAAATTACCTTACGCACCCTCAAAAGAAGCAAACATACCTCAATCGGCCCACAAGCAAGCCGAGACTCCGCAAAGTGGCTGTAGTCTTCCCCAGGACAGAGAAGACTCACCGACTCTCCTTCCCCGTACAACGCCACCCGATCCCGAATGGAACCCTCGCTCAAATAGGACCTCATGGCGGATCCTTAGGCACCACCGGAGTTGGCCACCCTGCCTGAAAGGCCAAGCGCTCCCCAAGATACCAAACCGGCCCGTACGGCGTCGCCAAGTACAGACGCTGGGTCTCTCGTACTGCAAACCGCGCCCCGATGCCTTCGGGAATACCCGCATACTGGCCCCACGGGAACGGCACGAACTACAAACAAAAACAAACACTCGTAAATACAAACACAATACAATCATTTTAAGTACATTCTATTTAAAATGGTTCAAGCACAAACCTGATCAAACTGCATCTGGTTCAGGAGCACCCGAACCTCGTCATACGACCAGTTAAACGCAGCACGGTTGCACGTGCCCCAAGTACGTACCGCCGGGTACTCTCTCACGATCCTCACAGCATGCGGCGGCAGCAGAAAAGGAAAATGGCTAAGAATCCATGACTGCACACACAAAAAACAAAAACACATTACAAAGAAGGCAAAGACGACAAAGACAACACGAAAACAAACAACAATGCACCCGAAACAAAAACAGAATTAACACGTACCTCCATCAAGAACCCAGGCGAGACTAAGGACAGTCTCGACCCTCGATCCATGACCCGCGGTCTCACGGCATCCATACAGAAACGAATGCACAAGCCCAAAGACGGCGTCACCCAGTCAAACGTCCCAATTGCACTCCAATCCAAGAGATGCATAAGGACCGACGTCGACGCCCGCTCGCCTTTATCGCCGAAGTACACGGCACTGACGAACCACCACAGCCACATACGAGCATTCTGCTCGTCACTCCACTCCGAGGGGCCATACTCGGTCTTCCCCTCAAAGTACTCCAAGATATAGCTCGTCTTGAAAGTATAAGGTGGAGCACCCTCGCAAATCACCTCCAGACCACCGCCGATCGCATCGGTCACAACCTCGTCCACAACGGACGGCACAAACTCAAAGCTCATGTCACGGTCCCCGAACGGCAGCCCCGTAATGACTGCATACTCAGACAAGGTAATGCCGGCCTCAAAGCCGGGCATATGGAACGTCGTCGTGGTGTCCCAATACCTGTCTAGGAAGGCCCTGATCAGCATCAGGTTCGCCGTCTGCTTCTTCTTTGCAATCTCCCTCCAATGGCCGACCAACGGGCCAAAAGCACTACGCAGCACCCAAGCCTGCGCTCCCGGCGTAAGCTTCTCCTCAAAAACACACATTGCGGACGACACGCCCGAGAAAGTCCTCATCGGACCTTTCTGCCAACCCATCGTCGCTCGATAGGAAACGTGTCTCTCCGGGGCAAGTAGAAGGTTATGGCCATCCCAACCTTTAGCAAACGCCCTGTTCGCACGTGATTTTCGCGGCCTAGAGCTACTCGCTCTAGGCGCAACCTCCTCAGCCTCCTCAGTAACATCCATCTCAGCCTCCAGCTCGTCCACAAACTCCTGAGCAAACGCATCCGCCTCCTCCTCCTCAAGATCAGGCACAGGGACATGCCTCCCGCGACCCCTACCTCGTGACTTCCCACGTCTCGTGGACAAATCACGGGGGTCGGCTTCCCTCTCGCTACGTGTACGCCTCAAACCACTCGAACTAGAGGCTCCCTCGGTTCTCGAGCTAGCACTCCTACGGGATTTCGACCTCGTAACACGACTAGAACCTTCCCCTGCAACCAAACACAACCAATACATACAGCTATAATACATGCAAGCATACAACTTGGCATACACATACGCAAATATACACAAATAATACACACATAATACATATACATTCCCTAAACACATTGCACTATACACTTCACAGAGCATTTTTAGGCCTAATTCACAATTAAGCCGAAAACCGTTCTCTACACTTCAAAATCACAACTTTATGGTTTCTACGCGACATAATAGCCCCCAACAACAACCCATTACAAGCAATTGCATTTTGGTCATCCCGATCAAAAACCCCTAATTCGCCTTAATTACTCCGTATAACTACGACTTAAGACGGCGATTTGAAAACCTTAACTCGACTTTTTCGCAAAACTAACGCTATAGGCATGCTATACTCGCTATGGGCATCCTACACCGAAGTTTAATTGAAATTCCGGGTCGGAAAATCCGGGTTCGTTTTGAACGAAACCTAATTTGGACGTTTTTCACACAAAGACGGTCTAAATCACAATCAATTCACACATACACGCTCGCATGGCATAATGCAACACAATGACGTCAATTTCAAGCATTCAAACGGCAAATTTCAAGCAAAACTCGGGTTTTCATTCAAAACCCGTCTTTCCAACATTTCAAGGCAAAACTAGCTAATTACAACAACAAATAACGTAAAAGCAAGTTAAAATGGAGCAATACCTCGTTCCATGGCAAGGCAACGCAAGAAAAACGAGCAAAAACGGTTGAGAAATCGAAAAATGGTGTTTTTTAGAGTGAAAAACCGAAAGTGTTATAATGAGCAACAAACACGGTGCTCTCGTGCCTTTATAGCCCCCTACTGCCACTAAGGCAAACCGCATAACCTTATGCGGTTTGGCCCGTGAACCGCATAAGGCTATGCGGTTACAGCCTCTGGTTTTTCTTGGATTTTCCTCGTTTTACGCCTACTTTTCGATTCCTAATTCATCCTAACTCTAATGCAACTCCAAGTACGTCCCATGCTTGGGTCAAGGCGTCACCTACAGTCCGCCGTACGCGTATATTAAGCATTTAATGTACGGTACAGAAGCAGAAGCACGAACGCTCTTCACGAGCATTACATCATTTTCTCCTCAACGGAAAGCAACCATATGCAACCACGACTACATAGACACTCCTCGGCGAGCCCAAGCACAAGCACTCTGCAATATACACCTAACTCCAAGCATTTCATTCTACACAGACACTCCTCGGCAAGTTCAAGCACAAGCATCACACGGACGCTCTTTCACGAGACTTACACCTACATCTACATAAGCACCTCTACACCTACATCTACATAAGCACCCCTACACCTACGCCTCGCGCATACCCAAACATCTTACAAAGTACACATGCAATACGAAGACATTACAAGCACCAGCACCAGTCATCCGACGATACCAAGCATATACAACAGTACAACAAGCACGACGAAGACATCCAAAGAGGCAGTTCTTATAGCATGCACGGACCGCCAAGTCCTTAAAATGCGCACGCCCCTCCCCGTTTAGCCCGGTTCGAAGTCCTCGTCTCACCCATGGACACATGCTTCGTTCCGCTGATCATATCGAGACTATAATGGTCCGGATATGGTCGTGGAGTTTGACTAGCGCTCTAGTCCGAGCTCAGTCAAACTGGGGGCTCTGTGGATACCCATATCCGTACCCTCCCAAACAAAACCCTGTGATGTATCACGGACTTTTATTACGCATGCTTTAACGTTGACATATACGGTTCTAACTAATGTCGAATTCATTTTGAGTCGTTTTAAATGTTAAAATGTTTAAGGTCGCTTCACATCACACTTAAATAAACGTTCATTTTGTCCATTTGGAGTCTAGCTAGGTCCTTGTCCTGCTTCATTTGGCATGAGCTTCGCATTTGCACTACAATTAGCCCTTTCACATTAACAAGGTCTAATTCAGCATTCCTAAATTCCTAAATTTAGGCCCGGTAGCTAAAACCGCTATTTAGCCCCCTCTTACACAAAATACGGCTTCACATCTTATCTTATTTCACAAAAACTATGCAAATACACCCTTTTCATTTTTCCGGGTCTCGGGCCCGAAACCGAGCCCAAACCCAGCCTTTGGCCCGCACTCCAAAGCCCTAAGCATCACAAAATATCTCACAAATATCCCAGCACTTTTCTTGAGCTACACGTTCGAGATTATCACGAAATATTTCAAAGATTCAATGCAACCGAAACTTGGAAAGCAGATCTAAAACCAGACCCCCAAACCGCATAACCTTATGCGGTTTGAGGGGGGAACCGCATAAGCCTATGCGGTTTCCCCAGGCAACCGCATAAGGCTATGCGGTTCCTAGGCCTGTTTTTATCCCCGATTTCCTAATTTCTCCGAGGTTTTTAGTATATATACAGCCCTATACCTCGACCTCAAAACACACTTTCAGATCACAATTTCTCCTCACAATTCACAAAGCCTCAAGCACTCAAATCCTTGAGTTCAACACACCATCCCGTGTTGAATTCATCCTCCTTTTAAGTTCAAGAAGCGAAGCTCTGCCCAGATCTGAAGCGTCAGGACAAGGTAGGTACCGATCCACTTGGATCAAAGCTTTTTCTTATTTTCTATGGACTAACAAAGGGGTCTACACTTTAGCGCCCCGCTTTGGCACCCAGCGCGTTTGCAATCCAAGTGTTCTATTTACTTCGGGTACACTCCATATCCGATGACACGCCAAAGTCGCATAAGCAACCGACCTTATAAAATAAACCAATGGACAATTGAACTTTATTTTATTTGCATGCATCTTGCACCTTCTTTTTTGCATTAAAATCAACTTAAACAATGAATTCGACCTTTAACTGAACCGTATTAGTTAACAAGTTAAACATGCTAAACTGAGGGTTTTAATCAATCTTTTTGCATCTGCATCTGCATTCTTTTACAACTTTATCGCACTTGTACGTAGCGATAACATTAGCTCAAATATCATCTTACAAGGATTGTTCTAGGTCAGTAGAGGCTATTTTTACATAGGCTTTTCTAAAAGGTTTTCATAAATCATTATTTGAATTAACTCTTTTTCTAAAGTACCCTCACCCCGAATCCAATCTGGTTTCACAAACCTTAGATCTAGGGGTGTCGGCGTGCTCCAAAATCTAAGACATGTTTTTAACTTAGAACATGGTAGCAGGTTCCTAATTTCCGCGATAATTAGGTGGCGACTCCATAACAGTTCTTAAAGGTTTTTCCAACTTAATCTTTTTTAACTTTAAAATCCGCCCTTTAAGCAAGACGCCGAGTTGGGTCCCTCGACGCGGTTCCCGGGTTCCACAATATGGTACAACAACATCTTATTAGTCGTTATAGATCAAACATATATCATCATTTTCCACTTTAATGTAGTTACCGATTAATTATGTGTAATATCAATGTGCAAGTGATTATTTAAAAGATGAAGGTTGTAATGAAGGTATGTTTTCGATCTACTATAGTTAGTACGGTTATTATTTGTTTTGATGTTCTCTTACTAAATTGGTGATTACAAAAAAAAAAAAAAAAAAAAAAAAAAAAATTAACTCCACATACATTAGAGTCATCTTTTATTTGAAGTTCTTGGGTTTAATTGTGTGTCAATAAATCTGCGATTTAGGATACAAACTATTAAACGGTATATATATATGAACAAATAGCCACTACATATACGCTTCTAGTGTCTCCTATAACAAAATGTCAATCTTTTTCGCGAGTATAGGGAAGCACAACGTGCAAAAAGATCGATCTAACAATTTTATAGTTTCCTTTTTCTTTGTTGGCGACTTTATTTGTGCTATGAATCAGCAAAAATGCCACCATAACATTATAATGATAAATGAGTACAACTCTTATCTACCTCTCTTAATAAAATGATCCTATGGTGAATGGTATTAGACTATTAGGGTTATTATTTTCTATAGGATTTACACATATATATTACATCCTTAATTGAAACATACGAATTACAAATATTATCCGTTTTATGATTTGTTATTATTTAATTTGTACATTTGAAAAAATCAAGTGTTTACAATTCCATCAAAGTACCCAATGTGATCAAATACAAATGAGTAACAAACTTTTTAAGATACAATCATAGGCTTTATAACGCTTTTAATATCATGGTTCTGACAAGAAATTATACGTCAACTCAAATAATAGATATGAGGCAATGAGGCATAAAGTTTTAAACAATATAAGTTAGATGTTTATTTTAAATTTCGTAATTAATACAATAAATAACAAAAAAAATGCTAATGAGTTTTGTAACTTGCTAAATGATAAAAATTGAATTAAATTAATTAGTATATTGTAGGAGTTATAACAAGATAAACTCTTAACGCAAGTAATTATTTTAACGCAAAAACGTTATGTACTGCTCATTATTTCAAGTGTTATACATCTATATATACAGTGACATTGTATCTTGAATCTACCACTTAACCTCAACATCATATTAAATCCATTATAATTCTTGTAATCTTATTTTAACCAACAACGTAAGATTTGTTTTTTAAAAACGAGTTTTCATGGATTTTAAATCAAGATCCTCGAAGAATTTACTGGCTACAATAGTTACTTTTATCTTTTTCGTCGTTTGCAATTGCACATACTCCTACTAGGGATGATAAACTTCATAAATGCAAGCGGTTCTTGGAGAAACGTGTGGCAATTCAATATTTCATTATATATTCGGTAATGGAAGACACGTACCTGAAGAATGTTGCACCCGTATGCAGAAGTCTGGAAAGTCGTGTCACGACCATTTATTAAATGTGACCCTAAGACTCGAGCAATTTCCTAAGCAACGAGCAGAAGAAATACGACACAAAAATGATAAAGCATGGAAGATTTGCAAGGTATATGGTCAAATTCCTCCTCCCGGGGATAGTAAAGTTGAAAAATGTTTAAGGTTTCTTGGAGACACGTGCGGTGATTCTATATACCATTATGTGTTTGGTTTTGGAAAACACGTACCAAAAGAATGTTGCACCCTTGTGATAAAATTTGGAAAGGGGTGTCATGATCTTTTATCACATGTGGCTCTAAGAGATGAAGAGTATCCTAAGCAACGAGCAAAAGATATCAAGCAAAAACATGCTAAAGTATGGGAGATTTGCAAGAAAGATGGTCAAATTTCAAATTAACATTCTCTCGGTTAATTTTACTTTCGTGTGATCTTAATATACAATAATAAATTTCATAGCTTACATTTAATTACATATGTGTTATTTATGTTCGATATTTTAATTATGAAGTTAAACACCGTTGTTAAATTTTTAAGATAAATAAAGGAGTGATTATATTCGTACAATCTTGATATTTAATATGGATGATATAAAATCTTTCCCAGCAAATTAATATACATGCGTTATTTTCATATTTCAAAGAATGCTAGTGAAAAAATATTTGATCTCTCTACACAAATTAATATGAACATCGTAATAGACATAATAACCACATTGATATATACTACGTAATATTCTTTCCACGAATGCGCCTTGAAAAACCATTTGATCTCTCTACGGAAACGCCAAATATTACAACAAATTAATCATATAAATTAATAATTGAGTGTATATCCCAGATCGAAATTGAGTTGATCCTAACCTTTTGCTTGACCGGAAAGGCGTCACAAGTCCGTCACAAGTCAATTTTGTGACGGGTAATCCGTCATAATTGTGTTTTTTGTGACCATTTATAGTGACTCCTTTGTGACGTGTTTTTCGTCACAAATTTGGTTTTTGTGACGCGAAATGCAGCTTTATGACGGACTCTCCGTCACTATCGACAGTATTTTTTTAGTGTCACATAATCATATCTTTAAAGATGAATTTCGAATTAAACGAGTCTCCCTTGTTGATGATGAACCCATATGTGTCTATTACTCCATAGATGAATTATCATTACTTGAAGTTAATGACGTATATGGTACAACAACATCTTATTAGTCGTTATAGATCAAACATATATCATCATTTTCCACTTTAATGTAGTTACCGATTAATTATGTGTAATATCAATGTGCAAGTGATTATTTAAAAGATGAAGGTTGTAATGAAGGTATGTTTTCGATCTACTATAGTTAGTACGGTTATTATTTGTTTTGATGTTCTCTTACTAAATTGGTGATTACAAAAAAAAAAAAAAAAAAAAAAAAAAAATTAACTCCACATACATTAGAGTCATCTTTTATTTGAAGTTCTTGGGTTTAATTGTGTGTCAATAAATCTGCGATTTAGGATACAAACTATTAAACGGTATATATATATGAACAAATAGCCACTACATATACGCTTCTAGTGTCTCCTATAACAAAATGTCAATCTTTTTCGCGAGTATAGGGAAGCACAACGTGCAAAAAAAGATCAGTCTAACAATTTTATAGTTTCCTTTTTCTTTGTTGGCGACTTTATTTGTGCTATGAATCAGCAAAAATGCCACCATAACATTATAATGATAAATGAGTACAACTCTTATCTACCTCTCTTAATAAAATGATCCTATGGTGAATGGTATTAGACTATTAGGGTTATTATTTTCTATAGGATTTACACATATATATTACATCCTTAATTGAAACATACGAATTACAAATATTATCCGTTTTATGATTTGTTATTATTTAATTTGTACATTTGAAAAAATCAAGTGTTTACAATTCCATCAAAGTACCCAATGTGATCAAATACAAATGAGTAACAAACTTTTTAAGATACAATCATAGTCTTTATAACGCTTTTAATATCATGGTTCTGACAAGAAATTATACGTCAACTCAAATAATAGATATGAGGCAATGAGGCATAAAGTTTTAAACAATATAAGTTAGATGTTTATTTTAAATTTCGTAATTAATACAATAAATAACAAAAAAAATGCTAATGAGTTTTGTAACTTGCTAAATGATAAAAATTGAATTAAATTAATTAGTATATTGTAGGAGTTATAACAAGATAAACTCTTAACGCAAGTAATTATTTTAACGAAAAAACGTTATGTACTGCTCATTATTTCAAGTGTTATACATCTATATATACAGTGACATTGTATCTTGAATCTACCACTTAACCTCAACATCATATTAAATCCATTATAATTCTTGTAATCTTATTTTAACCAACAACGTAAGATTTGTTTTTTAAAAACGAGTTTTCATGGATTTTAAATCAAGATCCTCGAAGAATTTACTGGCTACAATAGTTACTTTTATCTTTTTCGCGTCGTTTGCAATTGCACATACTCCTACTAGGGATGATAAACTTCATAAATGCAACGGTTCTTGGAGAAACGTGTGGCAATTCAATATTTCATTATATATTCGGTAATGGAAGACACGTACCAGAAGAATGTTGCACCCGTATGCAGAAGTCTGGAAAGTCGTGTCACGACCATTTATTAAATGTGACCCTAAGACTCGAGCAATTTCCTAAGCAACGAGCAGAAGAAATACGACACAAAAATGATAAAGCATGGAAGATTTGCAAGGTATATGGTCAAATTCCTCCTCCCGGGGATAGTAAAGTTGAAAAATGTTTAAGGTTTCTTGGAGACACGTGCGGTGATTCTATATACCATTATGTGTTTGGTTTTGGAAAACACGTACCAAAAGAATGTTGCACCCTTGTGATAAAATTTGGAAAGGGGTGTCATGATCTTTTATCACATGTGGCTCTAAGAGATGAAGAGTATCCTAAGCAACGAGCAAAAGATATCAAGCAAAAACATGCTAAAGTATGGGAGATTTGCAAGAAAGATGGTCAAATTTCAAATTAACATTCTCTGCTAATTTTACTTTAGTGTGATCTTAATATACAATAATAAATTTCATAGCTTACATTTAATTACATATGTGTTATTTATGTTCGATATTTTAATTATGAAGTTAAACACCGATTGTTAAATTTTTAAGATAAATAAAGGAGTCATTATATTCGGACAATCTTGATATTTAATATGGAAGATATAAAGTCTTTCCCAAAGAAATTAATATACATGCGTTATTTTCATATTTCAAAGAATGCTAGTGAAAAAATATTTGATCTCTCTACACAAATTAATATGAACATCGTAATAGACATAATAACCACATTGATATATACTACGTAATATTCTTTCCACGAATGCCTTGAAAAACCATTTGATCTCTCTACTAAACGCCAAATATTACAACAAATTAATCATATAAATTAATAATTGAGTGTATATCCCAGATCGAAATTGAGTTGATCCTAACCTTTTGCTTGACCGGAAAGGCGTCACAAGTCCGTCACAAGTCAATTTTGTGACGGGTAATCCGTCATAATTGTGTTTTTTGTGACCATTTATAGTGACTCCTTTGTGACGTGTTTTTCGTCACAAATTTGGTTTTTGTGACGCGAAATGCGACTTTATAGCGGACTCTCCGTCACTATCGACAGTATTTTTTTAGTGTCACATAATCATATCTTTAAAGATGAATTTCGAATTAAACGAGTCTCCCTTGTTGATGATGAACCCATATGTGTCTATTACTCCATAGATGAATTATCATTACTTGAAGTTAATGACGTATATGGTACAACAACATCTTATTAGTCGTTATAGATCAAACATATATCATCATTTTCCACTTTAATGTAGTTACCGATTAATTATGTGTAATATCAATGTGCAAGTGATTATTTAAAAGATGAAGGTTGTAATGAAGGTATGTTTTCGATCTACTATAGTTAGTACGGTTATTATTTGTTTTGATGTTCTCTTACTAAATTGGTGATTACAAAAAAAAAAAAAAAAAAAAAAAAAAATTAACTCCACATACATTAGAGTCATCTTTTATTTGAAGTTCTTGGGTTTAATTGTGTGTCAATAAATCTGCGATTTAGGATACAAACTATTAAACGGTATATATATATGAACAAATAGCCACTACATATACGCTTCTAGTGTCTCCTATAACAAAATGTCAATCTTTTTCGCGAGTATAGGGAAGCACAACGTGCAAAAAAAGATCAGTCTAACAATTTTATAGTTTCCTTTTTCTTTGTTGGCGACTTTATTTGTGCTATGAATCAGCAAAAATGCCACCATAACATTATAATGATAAATGAGTACAACTCTTATCTACCTCTCTTAATAAAATGATCCTATGGTGAATGGTATTAGACTATTAGGGTTATTATTTTCTATAGGATTTACACATATATATTACATCCTTAATTGAAACATACGAATTACAAATATTATCCGTTTTATGATTTGTTATTATTTAATTTGTACATTTGAAAAAAATCAAGTGTTTACAATTCCATCAAAGTACCCAATGTGATCAAATACAAATGAGTAACAAACTTTTTAAGATACAATCATAGTCTTTATAACGCTTTTAATATCATGGTTCTGACAAGAAATTATACGTCAACTCAAATAATAGATATGAGGCAATGAGGCATAAAGTTTTAAACAATATAAGTTAGATGTTTATTTTAAATTTCGTAATTAATACAATAAATAACAAAAAAAATGCTAATGAGTTTTGTAACTTGCTAAATGATAAAAATTGAATTAAATTAATTAGTATATTGTAGGAGTTATAACAAGATAAACTCTTAACGCAAGTAATTATTTTAACGAAAAAACGTTATGTACTGCTCATTATTTCAAGTGTTATACATCTATATATACAGTGACATTGTATCTTGAATCTACCACTTAACCTCAACATCATATTAAATCCATTATAATTCTTGTAATCTTATTTTAACCAACAACGTAAGATTTGTTTTTTAAAAACGAGTTTTCATGGATTTTAAATCAAGATCCTCGAAGAATTTACTGGCTACAATAGTTACTTTTATCTTTTTCGCGTCGTTTGCAATTGCACATACTCCTACTAGGGATGATAAACTTCATAAATGCGCAACGGTTCTTGGAGAAACGTGTGGCAATTCAATATTTCATTATATATTCGGTAATGGAAGACACGTGCAGGAAGAATGTTGCACCGTATGCAGAAGTCTGGAAAGTCGTGTCACGACCATTTATTAAATGTGACCCTAAGACTCGAGCAATTTCCTAAGCAACGAGCAGAAGAAATACGACACAAAAATGATAAAGCATGGAAGATTTGCAAAGTATATGGTCAAATTCCTCCTCCCGGGGATAGTAAAGTTGAAAAATGTTTAAGGTTTCTTGGAGACACGTGCGGTGATTCTATATACCATTATGTGTTTGGTTTTGGAAAACACGTACCAAAGAATGTTGCACCCTTGTGATAAAATTTGGAAAGGGTGTCATGATCTTTTATCACATGTGGCTCTAAGAGATGAAGAGTATCCTAAGCAACGAGCAAAAGATATCAAGCAAAAACATGCTAAAGTATGGGAGATTTGCAAGAAAGATGGTCAAATTTCAAATTAACATTCTCTCGGTTAATTTTACTTTCGTGTGATCTTAATATACAATAATAAATTTCATAGCTTACATTTAATTACATATGTGTTATTTATGTTCGATATTTTAATTATGAAGTTAAACACCGTTGTTAAATTTTTAAGATAAATAAAGGAGTGATTATATTCGTACAATCTTGATATTTAATATGGATGATATAAAATCTTTCCCAACAAATTAATATACATGCGTTATTTTCATATTTCAAAGAATGCGCCGTGAAAAAATATTTGATCTCTCTACACAAATTAATATGAACATCGTAATAGACATAATAACCACATTGATATATACTACGTAATATTCTTTCCACGAATGCGCCTTGAAAAACCATTTGATCTCTCTACGGAAACGCCAAATATTACAACAAATTAATCATATAAATTAATAATTGAGTGTATATCCCAGATCGAAATTGAGTTGATCCTAACCTTTTGCTTGTCCGGAAAGGCGTCACAAGGCCGTCACAACTCAATTTTGTGACGGGTAATCCGACATAATTGTGTTTTTTGTGACCATTTATAGTGGCTCCTTTGTGGCGTGTTTTTCGTCACAAATTTGGTTTTTGTGACGCGAAATGCAGCTTTATGACGGACTCTCGTCACTATCGATGCGATATTTTTAGTGTCACATAATCATATCTTTAAAGATGAATTTGAATTAAACGAGTCTCCCTTGTTGATGATGAACCCATATGTGTCTATTACTCCATAGATGAATTATCATTACTTGAAGTTAATGACGTATATGGTACAACAACATCTTATTAGTCGTTATAGATCAAACATATATCATCATTTTCCACTTTAATGTAGTTACCGATTAATTATGTGTAATATCAATGTGCAAGTGATTATTTAAAAGATGAAGGTTGTAATGAAGGTATGTTTTCGATCTACTATAGTTAGTACGGTTATTATTTGTTTTGATGTTCTCTTACTAAATTGGTGATTACAAAAAAAAAAAAAAAAAAAAAAAAAAAATTAACTCCACATACATTAGAGTCATCTTTTATTTGAAGTTCTTGGGTTTAATTGTGTGTCAATAAATCTGCGATTTAGGATACAAACTATTAAACGGTATATATATATGAACAAATAGCCACTACATATACGCTTCTAGTGTCTCCTATAACAAAATGTCAATATTTTCCGCGAGTATAGGGAAGCACAACGTGCAAAAAAAGATCAGTCTCACAATTTTATAGTTTCCTTTTTCTTTGTTGGCGACTTTATTTGTGCTATGAATCAGCAAAAATGCCACCATAACATTATAATGATAAATGCGTACAACTATTATCTACCTCTCTTAATAAAATGATCCTATGGTGAATGGTATTAGACTATTAGGGTTATTATTTTCTATAGGATTTACACATATATATTACATCCTTACTTGAAACATACGAATTACAAATATTATCCGTTTTATGAACTGTTATTATTTAATTTGTACATTTGAAAAAATCAAGTATTTACAATTCCATCAAAGTACCCAATGTGATCAAATACAAATGAGTGACAAACTTTTTAAGATGCAATCATAGGCTTTATAACGTTTTTAATATCATGGTTCTGACAAGAAATTATACGTCAACTCAAATAATAGATATGAGGCAATGAGGCATAAAGTTTTAAACAATATAAGTTAGATGTTTATTTTAAATTTCGTAATTAATACAATAAATAACAAAAAAAATGCTAATGAGTTTTGTAACTTGCTAAATGATAAAAATTGAATTAAATTAATTAGAATATAGTAGGAGTTATAACAAGATAAACTCTTGACGCAAGTAATTATTTTAATGAAAAAACGTTATGTACTGCTCATTATTTCAAGTGATATACATATATATATATAGTGACATTGTATCTTGAATCTACCACTTAACCTCAACATCATATTAAATCCATTATAATTCTTGTAATCTTATTTTAAACAACAACATAAGATTTGTTTTTTAAAAACGAGTTTTCATGGATTTTAAATCAAGATCCTCGAAGAATTTACTGGCTAGAATAGTTACTTTTATCCTTTTCGCGTCGTTTGCAATTGCACATACTCCTACTAGGGATGATAAACTTCATAAATGCGCAACGGTTCTTGGAGAAACGTGTGGCAATTCAATATTTCATTATATATTCGGTAATGGAAGACACGTACCAGAAGAATGTTGCACCCGTATGCAGAAGTCTGGAAAGTCGTGTCACGACCATTTATTAAATGTGACCCTAAGACTCGAGCAATTTCCTAAGCAACGAGCAGAAGAAATACGACACAAAAATGATAAAGCATGGAAGATTTGCAAGGTATATGGTCAAATTCCTCCTCCCGGGGATAGTAAAGTTGAAAAATGTTTAAGGTTTCTTGGAGACACGTGCGGTGATTCTATATACCATTATGTGTTTGGTTTTGGAAAACACGTACCAAAAGAATGTTGCACCCTTGTGATAAAATTTGGAAAGGGGTGTCATGATCTTTTATCACATGTGGCTCTAAGAGATGAAGAGTATCCTAAGCAACGAGCAAAAGATATCAAGCAAAAACATGCTAAAGTATGGGAGATTTGCAAGAAAGATGGTCAAATTTCAAATTAACATTCTCTCGGTTAATTTTACTTTCGTGTGATCTTAATATACAATAATAAATTTCATAGCTTACATTTAATTACATATGTGTTATTTATGTTCGATATTTTAATTATGAAGTTAAACACCGTTGTTAAATTTTTAAGATAAATAAAGGAGTGATTATATTCGTACAATCTTGATATTTAATATGGATGATATAAAATCTTTCCCAGCAAATTAATATACATGCGTTATTTTCATATTTCAAAGAATGCGCCGTGAAAAAATATTTGATCTCTCTACACAAATTAATATGAACATCGTAATAGACATAATAACCACATTGATATATACTACGTAATATTCTTTCCACGAATGCGCCTTGAAAAACCATTTGATCTCTCTACGCAAACGCCAAATATTACAACAAATTAATCATATAAATTAATAATTGAGTGTATATCCCAGATCGAAATTGAGTTGATCCTAACCTTTTGCTTGACCGGAAAGGCGTCACAAGTCCGTCACAAGTCAATTTTGTGACGGGTAATCCGTCATAATTGTGTTTTTTGTGACCATTTATAGTGACTCCTTTGTGACGTGTTTTTCGTCATAAATTTGGTTTTTGTGACGGGAAATGCAGCTTTATGACGGACTCTCCGTCACTATCGACAGTATTTTTTTAGTGTCACATAATCACATCTTTAAAGATGAATTTCGAATTAAACGAGTCTCCCTTGTTGATGATGAACCCATATGTGTGTTTCTGCCAAATTTTGTCGCGTTGACTATTTGACTCGTAAAGTGGGGTATAGCGATCTACTCGATTTGACACTTGGATTTACGTTGAGATTGGTGCGCGAAAAGTAAAAGGAATGCAAGAAATAAAGCGAGAAAAGCGAATGACACGAGAGATTTTGGTGACGCGGAAAACCCAATGTGGGAAACGACCGCGGGGGGATCTGTGTCCCGCCTAATGTGCTCCACTAAGTAGTTGAATTACAAGCAACACGTTACAAAGTACTTGCAGAATTTAGAGTATAAGTCACGTTTTCTGGTGGAATGTGAACGATCTGGGGGAAAGAGTGTGTTTCTGGAAGAATAGAGCGCAAGTTGTTGTAGAGTATGATGAATGATGTTGTAACCTTGCTCAGGTCCTGCTGCTTTGCCTTTTATAGAGTGGAAATTTGACTGTTGGCAGTTCTGTACCAGTAGAGAGTCTTCAGGAGGTTTCTGCGGGTGGTTGCTATATTCCAGGGGGTTGTTGCTGACCCATTCCTGATGGCTGTTGGTGATGAGTCTTCTTTTGTTGCCCTAGCTTTTCTGGGCTTGGTTGTTGATTGGGCTTAGGCCTTGTCATTATTCCTTGTTTTCGGCCCACTTGGCCTACCTTGGTCTTAGGCCATTTTTGGCCCAAACAATAGCCCCGGGTTTTCTTGCCTTGACGTACAGAAGAGGTGAGAAAATCCCTTCAGGACTACTCCGTGCTGCTATAGATGCCTCAGCCCCGTTGTGGAAGAACCTTTCTTGCTGAAAAAGTGGCTTGTCTTGCTGAGGAAGTACTCCTACCTTCTGAGGAGGGTCTTCTACCTGCTGAGGAGGAGTTGGCTGTTTTTTCTTTTTTCTTTTGTTTGGTTGTCGTCGTGCCACGTGGCACAACCCTAGTGGTTCCTCGAGAAGAACAAATCGAATGACTGATTTGGCCTTTGTTTTAAATGCCAAGTCTTGTCAAACTTCCTCATTAGTCCCATTAATTGCACTCCTAACTCCCCTCAACTTCCCACACGTCTCCCTCTTTCTCCCAACCACCTCCTTATAAACTCCCTTCTCCCTGATTTGCACGCCTATTCTGAAACACAAAACCAAAAGCACAAACCTTTCCGTTTTCATCCGCCGTCAAGTTCCGCGGGTTGTCTTCACTTTCTCCAGGTAATTTCTTGCTCAAGCCTTCCTTGTTTCTCTTCAATGTCGTCTTCTCCATCTCCTCTTGAACCGGAGGCCTTCGTTCCCACCAACATTTTGAAGGGGGATGACTCAGTGCCTTGCTCCCTCTCGACCAAATCCGAGGATGACATCGCCAGGATCTTCAACCTGGATGATGATGTCGAATTTTACGTACCCCGTGGTGAGGAAAGGGCTGATTTCCACCGCAAGGGGTGGGTCTGCGTGTATGCGTACCCTTTCTCACTCGGTCTGCGTTTTCCGTTTCCCGCGTTCATCCAAGACTTCTTCCGCACTTTCAAGATGTCCCCTGCGCAAGTGCTCCCCCATGGCTGGAGGATTTTGATGTGTATCAATGCTCTCCTTGAGGACCATGACTGGTCCCTGGCGGGAGGAGACATTGGGGACGATTACTGGGTGCGGCCCTGTGGATACCCATATCCGTACCCTCCCAACAAAAACCCTGTGATGTAACACGGACTTTTATTACGCATGTTTAACGCTGACTTAAACGGTTCTAACTAATGTCGAATTCATTTTGAGTCGTTTTGAAATGTTAAAATGTTTAGGTCGCCTCACATCGCATTTAAATAATGTTCATTTTGTCCATTTGGAGTCTAGCTTGGTCCTCGTCCTGCTTCATTTGGCATGAGCTTCGCATTTGCACTACAATTGGCCCTTTTACATTAACAAGGTCTAATTCAGCATTCCTAAATTCCTAAATTTAGGCCCGGTAGCTAAAACCGCTATTTAGCATCCTCTTACACAAAATACAACCTCACGTCTTAGCTTATTTCACAAATCTATGCAAATACACCCCTTTTCATTTTTCCGGGTCTCGGGCCCAAAACCGAGTCCAAACCCAAGCCTTTGGCCCGCACTCCAAGGCCCTGCACATCATAAAATATCTCAGAAATATCTCAGCTCTTTTCTTGGCACACACGCACGAAATTATACTGTATCTTCCAAAGATTTTATGCAACCGAAACTTGGAAAGCAGCCTTAAAACCACACCCACAAACCGCATGACCTTATGCGGTTTGGGGTGGCAACCGCATAAGCCTATGCGGTTTGTCCAGGCAACCGCATAAGGCTATGCGGTTTCCCGGCCTGTTTTTATCCCCGATTTCCTAATTTCTCCGAGGTTTTTAGTATATATACAGCCCTATACCTCGACCTCAAATCAGACTTTCAGATCACAATTTCACACACAATTCACAATACACAAATCCTCCCTCACAAAAGCCTCAAGCACTCAAATCCTTGAGTTCAACACACCATCCCGTGTTGAATTCATCCTCCTTTTAAGTTCAAGAACGGCTCGCCCGGATCTGAGCGTCAGGACAAGGTAGGTACCGATCCACTTCAATCAAAGCTTTTTCTTATTTTCTATGGACTAACAAAGGGGACTCCCCTTTAGCGCCCCCCCCCCTCCCGGCTTTGGCACCGAGCGCGCTTGCCTTCCAAGTGTTCTTATTACTTCGGGTACACTCCATATCCGATGACACGCCAAAGTCGCATAAGCAACCGACCTTATAAAATAAATCAATGGACAATTGAACTTTATTTTATTTGTATGCATCTTGCACCTTCTTATTTTGCATTAAAATCAACTTAAACAATGAATTCGACCTTTAACTGAACCGTATTCGTTAACAAGTTAAACATGCTAAACTGAGGGGTTTAATCAATCTTTTTGCATCTGCATTCTTTTACATCCTTTTCGCACTTGTACGTAGCGATAACATTAGCTCAAATATCATCTTACAAGGATTGTTCTAGGTCAGTAGAGGCTATTTTTACATAGGCTTTTCTAAAAGGTTTTCATAAATCATTATTTGAATTAACTCTTTTTCTAAAGTACCCTCACCCCGAATCCAAACTGGTTTCACAAGCCTTAGATCTAGGGGTGTCGGCGTGCTCCAAAATGTAGGACATGTTTTTAACTTAGAACATGGTAGCGAGTTCCTATTTTCCGCGATAAATAGGTGGCGACTCCATAACAGCTTCTTAAAGGTTTTTCCAACTTAATCTTTTTAACTTTAAAATCGCCCTTAAGCAAGACGAGTTGGGTCCGATCCGGGTTCCACAGCCTTGGCGACTCATTGGGAGATCTTATTTTTAAAATTAAAAACTAGCTTTTTCTTTTTAAAAATAAAGAGGTGAAACTTGAAAGCCTTGAACAATCCAAGTATACATATTTGAGCTATGCACATTCGTTTAGAGTCCATTCCTTTTGGAATCTAGGCACCCTTTGCACCCTCGAGAGGGGGGTCCCACATGCAGGCTTGTCCACTCGATAAAGCACATGCCGGACTAGCTTTCCTCTCGCCCCTCACGGCTTGTCAGAACGGCTATCTCGATCGCCCGGTGCTCCCTTCAGAAAACCTATCGCCCCGGCGTAAGGAAATGAAGGGGTTAAGTATCTGCCAAAGCGTACTCGAGGTAGTTGGAGGTGTACCCGACTGACTCATTTTTCACCCTTTTTGAGTCATACGTACAAGTTCGAGGCTATGCACTCCATGGTCTTTTTCAAAACGAGCATTTGCATTCATATCTTCGAAAACTCGCTTAAACGTTTCAAAGATAAATGAACCTAACATCTAACAAAGCTAACACTTTTCAGACAAAACTATCGCGAATTTTTGAAACAAGCTTTCTCAAAAATCTCCTTTTTCACTAACAAGCAAAAACCCGCGCAAGGACTAAAACCCGAGCTCGTGGATTTCAATCCTCTAGGTCACACGGCCTAGACTCCACTTTTAACATCCTCGACTCGACTTGTTAACCACTCTCGAGTCGAATCCATTCTCTTTTACACATCCGAACTCGAGCTCACCTCGGCAAATCACCGATACTAGTTCGACGGGTGCAAAGCAAAATTTTTAACATCGAGGCGAGATGTGCGCACACATCCTCGCCTCAAAAGCTTTCTTTAGCCAAAACTTTTCGAAAATCTCCTTTTTCAAGCTTAAAAGGTCTTTCAAAACAATGAAATGAGCAAAAATGAACGCCTAAAATGAACATTGAACCTAGTAGGACTAACTAGATACACGCCACACAACCTAATCCATTCTTCAACATCCTCGGCTCAACTAGCTAACCGCTCTCAAGTCAAACCCCTTTCACCCACCTAGGCTCGAGCCCTTAACGATGAACCGTTAAATGAGATCGACAAAGCTAACATCATCGAGGCGAGACGTGCGCACACGTCCTCGCCTCAAAAACTTCCTTTAGCTAAAACCTTTTCGAGAACCTCCTTTTTCAAAACATAAAAGGTCTTTCTAAACAAAGAAATAAGCTAAAAATGAATACTTAGAGTGATCGTGAGTCTAGTGGGTCGAGTCGTGTCACTAATATACGAAGTGAAATATAGGCCTCAGCTGGATACTCGCCGTACCAAGAATCACATAGTCATCCCCTACAAAAAAACGAACCTACACCCGCAAAATGGCCGACAATGACGAAGTCAACGCACTCCGTGACCAACTCACAAAGCTGACCGATGACCTCGAACGCCTCTTGAACCACCATAAGACCGAGATAAAGCGTTTGGAACAACGTATCAAGGACAAGACCGACAAACACGTCTCCATCCACACTCTCGAGGCCCTTAACCAATGACAAGGCTAAAGTCGTATCACCTTAATCAAAATAAACCTAAATGACAACTAACAGCAGATAGCAGCAAGTAGGGATCGAATCCACAGGGAAACGGTGTAGTCTCAGGTTAAAGTCGGAGTAACAGGTTCAACTCAGGTGCGAAAAGGTTTGTTTTAAGCTAAACTAAAGCAAATAATAAGACAAGATGAAAATATATGTTATGACCAGATTTTACACTACCCAGAATTGGCAGTTCTGGATAGACATTGCGAATATGGTACAGAACAGGTCAGAAGAGGTATGGCAGTTATAGCCCAGAACAGGTCAGAAGAGGTATGGCAGTTATAGCCCAGAACAGGTCAGAAGAGGCATGGCAGTTGTGGTCAGCAGAGGTCAACTATAGCGGTTACAAAGATCATGGGATAATGGAAGATATCATAGCTGAGCAGAAGTGGAGTCAATGGAAGTTATTTAACTACCTAAGATCATGGGTAGTTATTATGGCATGCTGGATCAGAATAGAAGTCATAATGGGAAGTTACAAGTGATGCATGGTGGGTAGTTGCCCAACTACCTAAGTTCAAGAGATAGTGGCCCTAGATTTTAGGAGTTGTATTGTGAGCATTCTACCCATATAGAGGCTCACTTAGTCATTTTTCTGAGGTCTCTCATATGTTTTCTCATAGGATTTTCTTATACTTTCACATAGAAGTACACATAAACGATGTATTAGCATTATTCGCTAGTTTCTCCTACGAAAATCATTCAATTGTAATCAAAAGCCTTGTAATCATCATGAGATTAATAAAAAGAAGTCCTCGCTTGGTAGCCCGCAGCTTTCCCCATCTTCTTCTCTGGTTTCAAGGCCATCAATCTCTTGTCCCCTCAATTCTGTTGGAGAAGGCTATGTTCTGCTTGGTCTCGTTAATCTAGTTGTCACGCTCTGTTCGAGTAGACTATGTTCTGTTCTGTTTCACAAAGATTGCTGGCCCATCTTAGCTTTTTCACCCTTGTAGAAATTTTACAAACAAATTGGCGCCACCGTAGGGCATCTAGTTTATTAGTTTGTGAAACTCTCTTCTCAAAAATCCACAAAAACACACTCTTGTCATGACCACATGGTTGACAAGACCCTTGAACAACTAGCACAATATTTGGAGAAATCTTGCTCAAGGATTGCTTCAATTCTACAAAGTTACAAGACTCAAAGAGAATTGAGTCACTTTGAATCTAACAAAACTCCAAATGATACTAGTGGTTACAACACAAGAATCAAAGCTGAATCGTTCTTTGTCTTTCATCATAAAGAAAAGTTTTTTCCTATCATGATGGGGACAAAGGCTTTGAAGATCAACTCAAAGAGGACTCTCCTAGGAACTAAGCTTCTCCTAAGAAGAAGAAGGATCCTCCCTTCGACGATTTTGCGCTTTGAAGGATGTTCAAAAATTCAACGCTCCATCAATTGAAGTTGTGCTATAGTACAACATCCTCAAGACCACGCTATGCATGAATACAAATAGAGGACGCTCATAGTTCTTATTCCCAAAGATCTCGAGGGAGACTTGCATGTGCAAAGGCTCCACTTCTGTAATGTCAGTCCTGAGCAATTCTGGGCTAATCTTTTCCGTCGTATTCTGACAATTTTCTCCACGCCCGTAGATGGCATGTTTGACAGTGATGTCCTGGGTAGACCTCCAGTTTGTTCTGCTCTCAGCTTTCAACTCCTGGAACCCTGGAGTAGGTATGATAACTCCACTTGAAATGGGTGGAGGTTCGATGTCAAAACTACCAGCCAGAATAGCTTCCGTCATTTGCTGGAGTAGTGCAGAGTTGAACAAAGAAAAGATCTCAATTCTGAACTGTGACAGTTCTGGGCAGTTCGTACTTACAAGCAAGGGTCGTCATACTTGAAGAAGATGCCTTCAACAAACAGAACAGCGGAGTTTGTGTCAGAACAGGCCTAACAAAAAAGCCGGAAGTGGTCGTCAGCAGAACAGAACTGGTTCATACCGGAGACAAGAGTGAACACATGTCCACTCATCCAGCCCTAAGATAAGAGCTTTTGAATACTCTCTTGTTTTCAGTTCTGGACTAGTAAACTCGATGTTAACAGTCTTGTTCTAGACTGATAATTTCGATATTAACGGTCTAGTTTTCAATTCTGGATTGACAATTTTGATATTAACATTCTTGTTATAGATTTTTCAGGATTGATTTCCAAGCTTGAGAGTCTTGTTATAGATGTTTCAGTTCTGGACGCTTGAAGGACACAACCAGTCTTGCACGGAGGAATACGAACAAGACTGAACAACCACAATCACAAGAGCCAAATCAATCTCCACCTTTTTCTCCTTACACTCATAAAGTTTATTATGCTAATGACGGTTCTAATATTTGTGGTTTGGCTTGTGTTACGCACTTAAAATGATAACTTAAGAAGAAATGATGTCGCCCCCAACAGAACTAAACAGAACTGGAAACTAGTGACTCTTGGTCACCGAGGATCGCCAAGCGCTCAATGGTTATGCTTGGTGTCTTGGAAGAAATGAGGATCAACCATGATAAACTCACTACAAATTTTAACATGCTTGTGGATTCTATTGAGAGACCTAGGCCAACATACTTTGGGCAAAATTTCTCTACCTACAAAGGGAGTCTCTTCTTTTAATTATTCTAGTGACATTGATTTAATTTGATGACGTTGTATATCTTGCTTGGTATGTTTTAATTCATAATATCATGCTTGTGCCTTCGACGTACCACTAATACGTCAAAATGTCAATCAAGTAGGGAATAATGGTGATCAACGGAAAGTGGCATAATACACAAGAGTGCTATGGAGCAGCCTTGGAGATGTCATTCAGTACAAAAATCCAACATGTAGAAATCAAAGAAACAAGTCTCCTTAAATGTCAGACAAGACAGAACAAAGACATCCTCAACCACTCCTGTTCTGGTGAGAAACTACTGGTAAGTGATGTACCGACCAGAATCAGGTATGACCTTGGTAGTTAATCTTTTTACAATCCAAAGTATCCCGTTCTGCGTGGTCTCGCTTTGACAGGATTGGTATAAGTCATGTCCTGGTCTGATCGCTCACAAGTCTGACGTTGGCCCAAAGTTCAAGTCTGTACAGTGGAGACGCAAGAGATTTCCTCTATAAAGGAAATAATTAACGACGAGGTTCAAAAGCTTCTAGACATGAAATGGTAAGAGAGGTAATGTATCTTGATTGGTTAACCATCGTAGTAATCATTCGACAAAAACATGGTATGTTTCAAGTGTTGGTTATGTTTATTTAAGATAAAGTTTGCACATAGATTCTTTTCATCTACCCAATACTAATGTTGTGCTTGCCAAGATTTCAGGATACAAGTAACTTACAATCAGGGATGGTTTCATCAAGTCCAATCGAATCAAGTGTATCCTACTCATCAAAAGATGAATTTATTTTTTGCATAATATATTTTTAATTTGTTACGCCTTACGCTTTGAGAGATGTAGAGGCAACCTACTAAGGTGGTAATTAGCACAATGTTGAGTATTTTTATTTGGGGACACAACGAAGGTGTACACGTATGATTTGGGTGATGAAGTCCAAGAGTGTCAAAGATCACGTCGACACTTGCAAGCATCCTTTGTATTCTTGGAGAGATATAACATGAAGTTCAATCTTGTCAAGCACTCGTTTGGCATTTCACCAAGATGGCCCTAAGGGCACATTGTTGGCAAGAGTGGATCTCAAGTCAGTTCTGTGCAAATCAGAACTATTATTCAGTCCTGTGCAGATCATATTATCCAAAGGCAGTGCAGATCATACAATCCAAAGCTGTCAGATGCATCATACTAATTATCCAAGCCTGATCCATGAAAAGGATAATCTACGACACCCCATATACTGTGCAAGTAAGAACCTCTTGGATGCCGGAATAAGGTACACTCTTCGAGAAATATACATTTTTACTTAATTAATGTATATTACAAAGTTCAATCTTATTTTAAGAATTATCATGTTATTGTCTGGACTAATTTTTCAAGTCAGCCTTTGAGAAAGTCCAACTGTCTCGAGAATGGTTAAATGGTTTTGTGCAGATTATTATGTATAACATAAGTTTCGTGCCCAAGACTGCCATCAAGTCAATCCTTGGCAGATTTTGTGGCGAGTTTCAGTCCTGCTCTGGAAGAAAACTTCTGACCTTGAAGTTCTGGTCAAGAAAGAATATTAAAAGCTTGGACCATCTATACCGAGAAGTGCTTGCAAATGTCAAAGGACCAGGATTGACGCAATCTGAATCGCTACAAGGGGACAGAGTAGGTTAAGGTTGTGTTATGAAACTTGTTTCAGATCCGATTTTCGCCTTGTCTTGATCTTTTTGATCAATTTTCTCATGTGTTATTGCTTTCTTTCAATTATCTTTTTAAATTTTGTTAGTGATTAATTATTTTTTACAAGTCGGAGTTTTTCTAACGCTTGATGATGATTGATTTTGCATGTGGTATTTTTCAAATTTGCATGCTAACGACTTTGAGCAAGAATCAGTCCTATAGTCTTCAGGACTCTACCGTTGGAAGAATTTCAAATTTTGCAGAGGTAAACCATTGTTACAATGATCAGCCAAGTCAGGTTTGAATTTTTATCAGTTCTGGTCTGACGTCTATATATAAGTCTTGATGCTTGTCTCTTGAATCTTGACCCTTTTCATTTCCTACCCATTATATTTTCTGGTTGTTTCTCTTCTGCTCGTTGTGTTCTGAATTAGCTTTTCAGAATTGTTTCCTTGAGTTTGCTAAAACGTTTCCCTTGAGAAAATTAAGGGCATCTTTTTGTGTCTTGAATTTTCATCCTTCAAGATCACACCAAGTATTAGCAAGTCACTAGAACTGACAAAGTCAAGATTCGCAAGTCAGCGCTGGTCAAAGCAAGTCAACCCAACAAGTAGTATGAGGGTGATGGATTCATTGGTACGTGGTCGGCATGACATTCACAGAAGTGATTATCAGAACAGGTTTGAATTTTCGTTCAGTTCTGATTCCGAATTTTAATCCTGATCTGGTACGTGTCTTGCATAATTTTTTATGTTGTCTTTGTAGCCGTTGCTTTTTCAGTTTATTTTTGCAGGAGTGTTTTCAACCTTGTGCCATCGTGATTGAACTCCTGAACGGTCTCATATGGTTTATTGCTCAAGGTTGACGAGTTGTTTCAAGAATGGTTAAAGGTTATAATTTTTACGCGAGCTCACATGTTTTTTGAGAAGTATGTGGCAGGTGAAAATTCACAGTGTTAGAGATGACGAAATAATGTCAAGATAGAGCTTTGTGTAGAAGATTATTGTCCTTGTTTTCTAAATACAGTAAGTCGGGGCATGACACTAGAAAGGTGTCATTCACTCCAGAACAGACGTTGTCGTACGCTCCAGAAGAGACGTTGTGGTTCGCTCCAGAACAGACGTTGTGGTTCGCTCTAGAACAGACATTGTCGTTCGCCCCAGAACAGACGTTTTCATTCGCCCTAGAGCAGAAGTTGTCATTCGCCCTAGAACAGAAGATCAGATGTCGTCTGTTCCAAGACAGAAGATGTCGTTTGCTCCAGAATAGAAGCTGTACATATTTGAAACAGTGAAAGAGGTAATTTCATTATTAAGGAAAGCAAAATCTAAAGGTACGCAATTCATCTCTTGTTGCTAATAATAACAAGTTGGACGTTAAGTTAGCTGCATCAACCTTTATAGCTTTATAGCTTTTTATAAGACATATTTCTTTCTTTCTAACTTGTTTATGGTTGTGAAGTTGTTATCCTTCCAGAATTGGTTATTCACACACCCAGGTATGTCCTATGTATTCTAGATTCTAAAATTATTCTTTGTTCACTAACCTTGAAAACTTTGAACGAGTGTGAAATGCAGTAAAGATTACGTCGACCTCGTATCAAGGTGTTATATATGGTGAGAAGATTCAACAACAATGTCAAAGTGAGAGCCCTTGGAGAAGGAGAATTATTTTAGAGAAATATATTCAAGAATGCAAGAGATGTAGCATCAAACAAGTTTGCTCAAGTTGAAAAAGTCCTTACCTCGTTGACTCCATCATCGGTCAAGGGGCACATGAATTGGTAACTCTTGAGGGAAAGTTGATTCCAAGGCTTGGAAATCAACCAAACTCATGCTCTATTTATTTAATTTCAATTAATTTATTTTACATATCGCCTTACTTTATATTATTTTATCATGAGAAAAACCATTGAATACATCAATGGCTAGTACTAACCAAGTTGTTACATTTTACAGCACTTTTCCAGAATCTCAAAGTATTCTCAATCTTGCTTATTATATATCAAAAGTTTCTTCATAATATTATACCAGGAATCTTGGAGCATATTATCTTGTGTTTATGGTCACGTTGCCGTTCTTGGAGCATATATTACCTTGGAGTATATTATCTTGTGTTTGCGGCCAAGGCTACACACGTTGAAGAATATCTTCTATTTATTACAGTCTTGCACTATGCCGCCAACTTTGGAGTTTATCATAATGCTCTTGCAACCTTATCTTACTACCTTTGGATTATATAAATATGGAAGCATCTTATTTTGATCCTAATTGCATCAAGTTCTATCATGTATCTTATTCTACTATTTTTGGAGCTTATTCTATGCAATCTTGATATTGGAGTTTTACCCTTCACTATGGGCGGATCTTCAAGACTCTTAAAGCCGCTTTTCCAGCCTTGAGTAGAGTTCTCAATCTTGAGCACGCTTATAGTTTTGAGCTCGTACAAGCATCTTTGGAGCTTGCCCTCCAAAGATTGAGCCCAGTCCTTGGTCTCGAGCATATCGTCAGCCTTGGAGCCTAGACCTCCGGCCTTGCAAAAATGGAGCTAGTCTACGATGGTATAATCTAACTTTTATTTCTAGTTTTGAAAATTACATTTTCAGTACAGAAGTAAATATTTTTATCTATCACAAAAGACTCACTAAAAATCTAATACGCCACATATTACAAATAAAGGAGTATATCCTCCAAATTCTAGTCGAGTCTATCTTCCCATCTAATCAAGAGTTTATCCTTCAATTCTACTTAGGAGTTTATCCTCCAGCCTGTACTGAGCTTAACCTCCGCCTGAGCTTTGTCTCTCAACATTTTTGGAGTTACCCCTCCAGCTCATGTAAGAATGGAACTTGTCTTCCGATTTGAGCTTAGTCCTCAAATTTCTTGAGCAAATCCTGCAGCGAGATCTTCCTCCGCACTACAAGGCAAACTCCCGCAGCGGGAGATCTTCCTCCGACTACAAATGCAGCCCCTGCAGAAAGCACCCACTCACTGTAGAGGATGCGCTCCCTGATTGGACGGACCAGGCTTAGCCAAGGTTAAGAGAGTCCTATAATATCCCCTAAGGTGAGCCATGATCATGCGCATATAAGTCCTGGGGGTGTACACTGCGAGGTTAGACATTCAACAATAAACAAGCTGATAGCACACATAGTGATTAAGTCCTGACCACCAAGGCTAATTACTTAAATCAACCGGTCGCCAGAGCACTAGAAAAATGTCTTGCTCGCAGACTAAGCAAAAGATCCACAAGAGCAAATAAGCCCTTGGAAAGACATAAGGCACACATACGACGAAGCCCTTTGGAAAGACATAAGGCATACACACGTAAAGCCCTTTGAAAGACAAGGCACAAAGCATTTGACCATCCTCGAGAAGGTTAAACAATAGTTCATACGATGCATTATCAAAAGTCAAACGAAGTATTCTACAGATCAAGTCACCGCAAGTGTTGCACAATCTAATGGGTCTCAACTATCCCCAGATTTCACAACATGTGGCTAACCTTCCTTTTTTAAGGATAAGGAAAGACCAAAGCTCGTGTATACTAAGGAAATATCTCTTGTCCAACAAGCCATATCAAGGTTCAAACTCTAGTGTTACAAAGCAAGGTATAAGCCCTCGGTAAGCCTCTCGATTATCAATTCGTGGTATGTTCAAGTTCAACTTACGATTTACTAGTCATCGCTACCGTGAAGCAGTCAATCAGGTTTTGAATCACTTATCTTCTATTTGAATTTCAATTTTCTGAGCGATGGTATTAATTCTGGAACTATAGTGGTATTCTGACTAAACCTGTAAAGTTAGTTGTTCTATCTATTCTGCTCTGTCCTGAGTCATGTGTATAGAGTTGTTTCCTCAAGATTGCTGAACGCTGCTCTTGAGAAAACAAGGGGCATTTGTTATGACCAGATTTTACACTACCCAGAATTGGCAGTTCTGGATAGACATTGCGAATATGGTACAGAACAGGTCAGAAGAGGTATGGCAGTTATAGCCCAGAACAGGTCAGAAGAGGTATGGCAGTTATAGCCCAGAACAGGTCAGAAGAGGCATGGCAGTTGTGGTCAGCAGAGGTCAACTATAGCGGTTACAAAGATCATGGGATAATGGAAGATATCATAGCTGAGCAGAAGTGGAGTCAATGGAAGTTATTTAACTACCTAAGATCATGGGTAGTTATTGGCATGCAGTTCTGCGGATCAGAATAGAAGTCATAATGGGAAGTTACAAGTCATGCATAGTGGGTAGTTATCCAACTACCTAAGTTCAAGAGATAGTGGCCCCTAGATTTTAGGAGTTGTATTGTGAGCATTCTACCCATATATAGAGGCTCACTTAGTCATTTTTCTAGAGGTCTCTCATATGTTTTCTCATAGGATTTTCTTATACTTTCACATAGAAGTACACATAAACGATGTATTAGCATTATTCGCTAGTTTCTCCTACTTAAAATCATTCAATTGTAATCAAAAGCCTTGTAATCATCATGAGATTAATAAAGAAGTCCTCGCTTGGTAGCCCGCAGCTTTCCCATCTTCTTCTCTCGGGTTTCAAGGCTATCAATCTCTGTCCCCTCAATTCTGTTCGGAGAAGGCTATGTTCTGCTTGGTCTCGTTAATCTAGTTGTCATCAGTTCTGTTCGGAGTAGACTATGTTCTGTTCTGTTTCACAAACAGTACTAGTTGGCCCATCTTAGCTCTTTTTCACCCTTGTAGAAATTTTACCAAAACAATATATATGGAGAAAGATTAGGGCGTCGGGTTCATATATGACAACGATTCAGGAACGCAAGTTCATAAGACGGAAAAGATAAACTGTGCAACTTGACTAGGTTTGTAAAACGCTCTCTCAAGTCAATTTTAGCCTTAAGCAAATTTAGCGGGCTCTCGCAACTTACTAAATTCAACTTATCAATCTTGCGTAAGTCTAGTTTTAACTCGGCTTTCGATCTTAAGTCAAAACATACTCAGGTTCAATTAAACTCAGATAAAACGGTGATCAGGCGAAATAATCCTAATTCAATTGACATAAAACGCGTAGAAAGAAATCAAGAGCACAATTTAATCAACCAATTTAATCTCAAAACATGTTCCTGAACCAAATATCACAAATTCCCCTAAACCCTAATTAGAAAATTAGCTACTCATGATGACAATCGAAGCAAAGCAATAATAAGAGATAAACATAATGAATGAAAAGCAATTGAAATTAAAACCTGGAATTCTTACGGAGTACCGGCGGTTACAACTGAATTAAACTTGAAATAAAACTAAAGCTAAGAGTTTTGAGAGAGAAATAAAAGAAAGCAGTAAACTAAACTAGAGAATAAAAGCATAAGTTATGTTTTCGACCTAAGGGTCTTATTTATAGTTTCCTAAACATAAGTCACGGATTTAATCAAAAACCAACAGAAAAATACACTAGGGCCGGCCGGCCGGCTGCCGGCCTAGCCAGACCGGCCTGACCACTTTTATTGGGCCGGCTGTCTTCTCTTCTACTTGGGCCAACAACTTGGCTTTTGGGCCTTGTGAATTCGTGGCTTCTTTATCCCTTTTGGTCTTGGTCCTTATACTTGGTCCGTCTTCCCGAGCTCCCGAGTGAGCTCGAGCTTGGTCTCGCAGTCATGATTCTCGTAATTGCTCCAATGTCCCGGGTTTTGGCTCAAAACCTGCAAAATGTAAATAAAAGGCAGCAGTATCGAGAAGTATAACGAATGGCTCCTAAAATCATAATAAATACGAATAAATACGAGCTAAATGTGACTGAACCGGGGGCATAAAATGAATATAAATAGAGTGTGTCAAACTCCCCCAAACCAAACCTTTGCTTGTCCTCAAGCAAACAACGTCGGAGAAAATCAAAGTGACACGAACTAATCACGCTAGTATCTCAAAGTGGACGACCTATGCACATAAACAATACAACCATAGTCTATTTCACCGAAAATAGAGCACAAGTCTCAACCATTCACACCACATTATATCACTAGCCTCTAACGCTTACGCAAAAGTAAAACTAACGACAAATCAATTCAAGCAAGGCCAACCGTACAAACCACTTTCCGTCAACCAACTCTTTCCAAATCATTCCATTTTTGCATTCTTTTCTTTTCTTTGTTTTTTTTTTCTCTTTTGCGCAAATGTGGAGCATCCCTCGTATGTAGTACCGTTTAGCTTGACGTTCACTCGGTAAAAATCGCGCTCGGGTACACATATTTCCTTAAGGGTTACATTATTGCTCATACTCTCGGTCGCAACCAAATTCATGGCCACTGTGGTTACTCAACTCAATGAGTCCCCTCCGAGAGCATCGAAGCATTGCTCCAACATAAAATGAATCATTCCAATCATACCTCAAACCAACATACCAACATTCCACAAACCATTGCCAAGCTCGAATGTCAAAGTCGAAGGTAAACAAGCGAAAAGCGATAAGAAATTAAGCAAATACAAGTGGGCTAGTGTTAAGGCTCGCAATCTAGTAACAGGAAACAAACCAATCGTGCAAGCTAACGCGATAGAAAGTCGACTCGGAGATACTAAAGATCAAAGTAAATGCACTAATCAATTCTCCAAACTAGATAAAACAGGACAAAGCAGACCAAAAAGACTCGTATTTTTGTAAATTTTTGAATTTTTCAATTTTTTTGGGTTTTTTAATAAATGCACACGAAAATGAAAAAGCAAATGAACAATGAACGCGAAAGTGTTTCCCTCCCCCAAACCAAATCATACATTGTCCTCAATGTGGAAAACAGCACAACCACAAAAGCAGAGGAGGACATAAATCGTGAGAGGGAAGGAAAGTAAAACGAGAAAACGAGGGAAAATGGGGTAAAGAATGCTCACAATGTAGAGTAGGAGCTCCCCCAAACCGAAGTGAAGCGTGGAGTGGGGCTTAGAATCCCCGAATGTGCGTCCAATTCAGTCCAACGTCGAAGTATTCGGCATAGCACGCAAAAGGAACAAAACGGCAAATAGGGGGTCCACCGGCCCGACGGCACTACGGCCGAGACCCATTTTTCGATTTTTGCTCTGTTTCAAATTTCACCACGGCTCCGGCCCTGCCCGGCACGGCCGCTTACGCCAAAGGCCTTCCTCGTGAGCGTTTTCAACATATTAAGGACTCAAAGTCCATGAATACTGCGCTACTGAAATCACATAATAATACCTCGCCCTCGCTACCATAAGAAAACCAAAAGTCATAAAAACAAGCAAACCAAAAGTACAAATGCTAAATGAAAATACAACGTCATCGGGTTGCCTCCCGGAAGCGCTGGTTTATAGTCCCGCACGACTCTTCACAGCTCCACAAATCAAGTATAAGCAGGCCAAGGTCGTTGGCCATTTGCAACAGCTTCACTTGGCGATACAGCAGGTGATCGCCGAAGCACTCCTTCAGCTCGAGGCAATGCAGCATAGTCCATTATCGTAGGTCCTCGATCACGAAATGGCTCAACTGTAGGCCCTCTATCACCATCACTAGCGTCGTAAACGTCAGTCTTGAGCAGCTTTCTCTCCCCCAAACCATCCTTGCAGCTATCCTGTGAAGAGCCTGCAAAAAGAGAAGAGACATGCAAAACCTCCATAGTGTCTCCAGTAGTGTGAGACGGAGGTACAGAGTCAATAGAACAAACTGACTCGAGACGCATAGGGGACCGCGGGGTGTCAGAATGGGTAAACGTGAGCTTCTCACCCCCCACCTTAAAGGCTATCGTCTTGCTACCCACATCAATAACTGCACCAGCAGTGTGCAGGAAGGGTCTCCCTAAAATGATAGGAATGTGGGCATCCTCGGGCATATCTACCACTACGAAGTCGACAGGGATAAAGAACTTTCCAACCTGTACTGGGACATCGTGCAAGATTCCTAAGGGACGCTTAACTGAGCGGTCAGCCATCTGCAAGGTAATGCTAGTGGGTTCTAAAGCTGACAAGCTCATCTTTTGATACAAGGGGTAGGGTAGGACACTTACACTAGCTCCTAGGTCACATAAGGCATTACGAACCACAAATCTACCTATAGAGCATGGAATGGAAAATGTACCAGGGTCACTAAGCTTAGGGGGCTTACTACCCTGCAGCCTAGTACTAGCTTCCCCCACGAAAGCTACAGTTGACACGTCGTCTAACGTACGCTTACGAGCTAAAACATCTTTCAAAAATTTAGCGTACGCAGGAATTTGAGTAACGAGGTCTATAAAAGGAACATTTACCTGAAGGGCCTTGATGACGTCGACGAACTTCCTGAACTTAGCCTCGGGCTCTGCACCTCTTTGACGACCAGGGAACGGAAGCTTGACTTGAAACGGGGGCGTTGGAGTAGAACTAGAATCACCAAATTTAATACCCGAATCATTCTTCCCAGCCTACTGTGTCTAGCTTGGCTGACGACCACGCCGGCCGACCGGCAGTGGTTCATAATTACACGGTTTCACCGTGTCTTGACCCTCATCCTTCTCCTCTTCCTCCAAATTCATGGGGTCACCGTACATTGACCCACTTCTCAACGTAATCGCACATGCCGTGTGATGCGGAGGGTTAGGAGGATTACCTTGAGGTGGAAGTGTACCCGGTTGCCTTGACGCTTGCGAAGCGGCTAATTGAGCCACTTGATTTTCCAACAATTTAATTGCAGCGTCTTTAGCCTGCCCATCCTTTTGCATTTGCTGCATCATCATCTCTTGTGACTTTTGCACGGCCATGGTCACCTGCGACATCTGCATCATCATGGCCTTCATCTCGGCCATAGGATCGGGTATTTGAGTAGGAGGGGGTGGTGTGAAGGGTGGTTTTTGGTAGTTAAGTGGGGGTTGATTTCTGTAAGGAGGTTGGTAAGGAGTATTTTGTGGAGGTGGGGGAGTCGGGTTAAGTACGTTGTTGTTACGGTAAGACAGCAGTGACCGATCGTAACCCGGTTGATTCTGGTACGGCAGGTTTTGATAAGCGTAAACCTGCTCGTGGGGTGCAGCATACCCCGTAGTATAACCTGAATCGTGCCCTGCAACAGCATTTACATGGGCACTCGACGAACTCCCCTGCATAGCATCAAACTTTCTATTCAGCTCAGAAAGTTGACTCATTACCGCGCTTATACTCTCACTTCCACGGTCGTTGTGTGCGGACCGTGAATTACCCCTCGGCTTACCAAACTGGGATGAATGGATAGCCATCTCCTCGATCAATGTCCACGCCTTATCATCGTCGGTATTATTAGCAAATCGGCCTCCCGCAGCCGAGTCAAGAATAGCGCGACTCTCAGCATATAACCCATTATAAAAGGTCATTATCACCAACCAACCATCGAACCCGTGATGAGGACATTCACGAATTAACCGTTTGTAACGGTCCCACGCCTCAGCTAACGTCTCATCAAAGCCCTGCTGAAACCCCTGAATTTGACTACGGAGTTGGTTAGTCCGCTCTGGTGGATAGTACTTGCGATAGAAGGCAAGAGCTAGACTTGGCCAATCCGTAATACCCGCGGCTTCCTTATTCAAATCAGTGATCCACTCACGAGCGCGATCACGTAGCGAGAAAGGGAAGAGCATCTCCCTAATCTGGTTCTGAGTGATCCCATTCTGCTTAATCGTAGAGCAGTAATCCGTGAAAACTTGCATATGCTTCCCGGGATCCTCCGTAGGATTTCCACCGAATTGATTGCGCTCCACCAAAGTAAGAAAGGCGGGGCGAATCTCAAAATTACCCTGGACCGTATTTGGTATTGTGAAACTCATGGGATCGCCTCGGGCCGAACGAGTGACTATATAGTTTAGGCATAGTCGCTCGTGGTGGAGAAGAAACTGGAGTAATAGGAGGTGTGTCCTCTTCAGAGACGATCATACCGCACTAGACTCAGAACGCGACGCTTCCTCTATCTCACGTTCGTAGGTCTCACGATTTCTTTGAAGAAATTACGCGTCCGTGAAAGTACGCTCGTGTTCGTGGATCAAACGGTATTAAACCTGAAGGTGACCTGCGCATAAATAAACTACAAGAAAACGATGAGGAACGGCCTCAAGGAACTAAGTTCCTTGAGACTAAGGAGAAAAACCTGCAACTAAACAATAACTATAACTAACAAAGCCGTCTCCCCGGCAACGGCGCCAAAATTGACAAGGCTAAAGTCGTATCACCTTAATCAAAATAAACCTAAATGACAACTAACAGCAGATAGCAGCAAGTAGGGATCGAATCCACAGGGAAACGGTGTAGTCTCAGGTTAAAGTCGGAGTAACAGGTTCAACTCAGGTGCGAAAAGGTTTGTTTTAAGCTAAACTAAAGCAAATAATAAGACAAGATGAAAATATATATGGAGAAAGATTAGGGCGTCGGGTTCATATATGACAACGATTCAGGAACGCAAGTTCATAAGACGGAAGAGATAAACTGTGCAACTTGACTAGGTTTGTAAAACGCTCTCTCAAGTCAATTTTAGCCTTAAGCAAATTTAGCGGGCTCTCGCAACTTACTAAATTCAACTTATCAATCTTGCGTAAGTCTAGTTTTAACTCGGCTTTCGATCTTAAGTCAAAACATACTCAGGTTCAATTAAACTCAGATAAAACGGTGATCAGGCGAAATAATCCTAATTCAATTGACATAAAACGCAGAGAAAGAAATCAAGAGCACAATTTAATCAACCAATTTAATCTCAAAACATGTTCCTGAACCAAATATCACAAATTCCCCTAAACCCTAATTAGAAAATTAGCTACTCATGATGACAATCGAAGCAAAGCAATAATAAGAGATAAACATAATGAATGAAAAGCAATTGAAATTAAAACCTGGAATTCTTACGGAGTACCGGCGGTTACAACTGAATTAAACTTGAAATAAAACTAAAGCTAAGAGTTTTGAGAGAGAAATAAAAGAAAGCAGTAAACTAAACTAGAGAATAAAAGCATAAGTTATGTTTTCGACCTAAGGGTCTTATTTATAGTTTCCTAAACATAAGTCACGGATTTAATCAAAAACCGACAGAAAAATACACTAGGGCCGGCCGGCCGGCTGCCGGCCTAGCCAGACCGGCCTGACCACTTTTATTGGGCCGGCTGTCTTCTCTTCTACTTGGGCCAACAACTTGGCTTTTGGGCCTTGTGAATTCGTGGCTTCTTTATCCCTTTTGGTCTTGGTCCTTATACTTGGTCCGTCTTCCCGAGCTCCCGAGTGAGCTCGAGCTTGGTCTCGCAGTCATGATTCTCGTAATTGCTCCAATGTCCCGGGTTTTGGCTCAAAACCACCAAAACCTGCAAAATGTAAATAAAAGGCAGCAGTATCGAGAAGTATAACGAATGGCTCCTAAAGTCATAGCAAATACGAATAAATACGAGCTAAATGTGACTGAACCGGGGGCATAAAATGAATATAAATAGAGTGTGTCAACCAACAGGACAATGAAGGCTTCACTGAATATCTCTCTCGATGGAAAAAGCTAAGCGCACAAATTCCAGATCGTCCGCATGAGGACGAACTTGTTCCTAAATTCATAAACAACCTGCGACCCGTGTATCAATTATACATGCGGTACAGCAACATCCAAGACTTCGAACAACTCATCAGGGTCGGCGCTCAAATTGAAGACGATCTTAGGACCGGCACGATGGCCAGATACACCGGCCATACCTACCAAGATAGCTCACCAAAATCTACTCGCGCGACCAAGAGTCAGGAAAAGTACACTGCGGACAGTTTGACGCATTTGCAACCAAAAGTTACGGGAACTTCATACCTTACACTAAGGCATTCTATAGGTTGGTTGAAAACAACTACCTGCAACCAATCGGGCCTACTAGCGAGCCACCCGAAGACAAAAAGCCAAAACTTTGGAACCCCAATGCTTACTGTGCATACCACAGAGGCAAAGGCCACGACACTGAAGACTGCTTCAAACTGAAGCACGCCATCCAAGATCTCATCGACCAAGGAAAGCTCGACAAACCGTCTCAACCGTCCAAGTCGCCCAACGACGACAACCCTGTCGCCAACCACATAATCTTCATGGGATCACCTCCCATTATGAACTGCTCCAACAATATCAAACCAAGCGACAATCAAATCATTGACGCTTCGTTCAACGATAAAGGGGACGAATGGCCTATGTCCAACCAAGCCACGATCCAAGGGGACGAAAAGATTAACTCTTTTACCATCCAACCCAAACCATCCAACAAAGATCACCCTCCATACAACCACACGATCTCCACAGGACCACTTCCTCCCAAAGATCACTCAGACTTTATCATGCCCGAAAACAACCCAACCCCTAACGCAAGCATGGAGGATAAACTAACAACCGGAGATGCACCCATAAAACGCAAGCCGTCACAACCTAAGAGGAAGATGGCGAGAACGGAAGCATTGGCAAACGCAAAGAAGAAGAAATCCTCTTAGGATCTAATCCTTTAGGTGTCGGGTCATCTGTCGACCCACCTTCTAGTTTTAGCTTAGACTTTCGGAGGCTAGCTCCAGCTCTCCTCCTGATTTGTCAAACAATTCTTCTCTAATGAATAATACGAATACGTTTGCTTACGTCTCGTCTCAAGCTAAAAACAAACAAATAAACAATGAACAACAAACAAAATTAAACAAATCAATCAAACAACAAACATAAAAATCCGTGCGATTAAAATGAACTAACGAATGAACAATCGTTAATTAAATACATTGCAAACATCATGAGCAACCCAACACAAAACTCACTTTCCCTAAGCCTTTGAAAACATAAATGGATTTAAATAACCCACGGTTATCCTAGCACATTTATCGCATGCTTTTTCACAAAGCATAATCCAAGGATTAGAACGCATTCTTGGTGAGTCTTTCAAAGCGAACTCACGATCGGATCGAATGGCTCAAACCACCTCAATCCACTCCTCCTTTCACAAAATCCATGTGGACAAGCAAGCCCGTCCTCATCGCATTTTGATACCTTCGACTCAAATAGCTTAAACGCCATTTCGAGCATCCACCAATAGGATCTTAGCAACACACCGTTAGCATAATCTTCTAGCTTTCTATCACCAAACATCGTCGAGCATGAAACGTTTTAAAACATTTCTAGCTCAAAATCGGCCGCATGGCTCGCGGTCATCACAACCCTTTTTATCACAAAACTCTTTTCAAACCCGAGAGTGTCAGCCCATTCTCGAAGAATTTCGCAAAAACAAATCGAACGGCTCAAAGCCTTTTCTTTTACCTCTTTCAATATAAGCACTTTTCGAAGGTTCTTACTAGCCCAAAACCTTCTAGGATCAGACATTCCTCTTTTCGCAAAAGAACAAAACTCGGGAATGAGCAAGCTCAATCCCGAGGACTTTTGATGTCGAACCAAGTGGCTTTAGCCGCTTCGGTCTAACCCTTTCTTAAGTGAATGCATGAAAACGGGCACTACCGTTTCCATCGCATTTTCAAAGCACCCTCGGTTCAAGTAGCTCATCACTACCTTGAATCATCTCTTGCACAAAGTCGAAATGTGACAACACATTTCAACTCGAAACGCCTTTTACATCGAGCCAAAATGTGACAACACATTTTGCTCAACAAAACATCCTGCTTCTCGCCGAAAACAAAACTTTTGCAAAATCAAAGACAAATCTAAGTATGCATGAAACGAGTCCCAACGCGAGCATCAAACCCATCCGAGACATGTGCGTCTCGAACACCCAGCGAAGAATCCATCAAGGCGCCGCCGACGATCTCACGGATCTCCTCAAGAAATTCGAGTCTTTTCAATACGGGTCGAGTTTTTAAGCATCGAGTCAATCTCCGTCAGTCTAGGATAATCGAGTTTTCGACGTACGACATTTTAACAAATCGATAAGGGAATAAGTTTGCCAACAACCCAGTTTCCTTTTACCCTTTTTACTCACAAAAAACATTTTGCACCGACATACATCGCATCCTAGGAGTAGCTATCCGAAGGAGGTCTAGGCCGGATACGAAGGTCCAAGTTAACAATTAAGTCAAAGACACAAAGACAAAGATGGTTCCGACGACTAAACACCAAAGGTTCACTAGTCTACTCGTGGTCTACTACTCCGCTGCTTTTGGAGGAGGATCCATTAATTTGGAGCTCCACAGTGGTCATGAATTTGATCGCGACCAAAAGTACGAGTATTCCTGGATCGTCCTCCGCGTACTCGATCGCGTGCCTAATAAGCAAACGAACTTGTCAGAGGAGCCTGGCGTGATAGACACACGATCACGAGTGACCACCGAGCCACAGGGTTTAGCAAGGTCCGAGCTCAAGCCCAAGCCATACAGAGCGTGGGATATTCTCAAACCAAACGGGAATACAAGGTACAAAGGTCAAAAACCAAAGTCACCAAAAAGCAAAAGTCTCAAAAGCTCCGGAACAAGGGGCAAAACAACTAAGCAAAAAGCTTAAGAAGTCGAAAGCTTTAGAAGTCCAAAGCCTAGAAGCAAAGGCTTGAGAAGTCAAAAGGCTTAAGAAGTCAACAAGCTTAGAAATCAATAAGCGAGGGGCCGAAACCCCAAAGGCAAGAAGTACCGAAGCCCAGAAACGAGCGGCCAGGTCCTTAAAATTCCAAATTGAAGACAAGACAGAAATAGCAAGCAACCAGCCTAGATCAACTAAGGAGAACCCACCCTTAGGATGCAATGTATCAAGGTCAAACACATAAACACCCCTTGGACCGGCGGGTCCCTAAACACGCACCTTTCCACAAAAACAAACCCACCTCCTGGACCGGCGAGTCCTTAAACACGCACCTTTTAACAAAGACACCTCCTTACCAAAACAAACACATCCCTTTCGGAACTACGCTAGGTTTGATTCCGTACCCACGGATACGTAGGCCGCTCTCCCGAGCTCAACCAACCTTTTACAAAAGCCCACAAAATATTCCCCGTCCAAAGCTTTCCATGCTAAGGATGTGTCCACAAAATTCACAAAGTTCAAAGGCAAACTATTTCTCTATCGAGGCGACTAAAACGAATTCGTCAAGGCAAAGTTGTCATAGACTTAGGAGTAGTACTCTGCTTTTTGGTCTAACACTGTTTTGCAGGAACAACAGCATCCCACCGCAGACAAGCAAGTAACACTGGGGGCTCGACCAACGCACGTGTTCCCGAATATGGCATCCATGTAACCGTCGAGTCTCAAATCACGCATACGATTCGTCTCTATTTTTGCAAACTTTTCGGCATTTTAAGCATCGAGTTACACGTCGAGTCAATCCTTTTCCAATCAAACAATTTAGCGACATTTAAACCGCTCCTTTAAAAAACTCTCCAGTTTTCAAAACGCTCCCACGGGACGACACGCTTTTTCAAACCTACACGAGGCAATGCACCCTCAAATTAGCTAATCACCCTTCAAAATTAACTCAATACTCGAGTTACCATGAAAGCACTTTGCAATTCACTTTTTGCAAAAACACCCTTTCGCAAACAAAATGTATCTTTCGTAAATGCATCTCAAATCCTTGAAATGCATCTCGAATCTTCGAAGTCTAAACTTTTCCAAAAATTTAACTCGGCACTCAAGTTAATAGATTTTGAGTAACAGCATTCTTCGAATTTAACTCACTCGAGTTAACACATTTTGAGCGAAAGCTCTATCGAACTACGCCGGTTTGATTCCACATTCGTGGATACGTAGGCAGCTTACGCAAAGCACAACCGAATTTAGCACTACATCCCACTCCGTGTTGTCATGAGATTCCACCGACAACTGGGGGCTTTTCAACTTTTGCACTCAAGTGACCCTCTACGGTCTTCACAACTCTAGCTTGAACCTACAACGTCTAACACCCCTTCATCTTGCATGAAGCCTTACAACCGACATTTCTAGCATTCATTTTTAAAGCTCATTTCGACAACTAAAGTGAATCTTTTACAAAAATGATTTTTCAACAAAAAGCTTTTTAATCCAAACATCCCAATCGGGAATCATTTCACTTTCAAATCCAAGCCTACTAACTACGCAGGTACACGGAAGCACAACGCAGCACGGAAGCGAAAGACGACGAAAGCAACTACAAAGTTCAAGCCAAGCTACAACAAACAGTCATGTAAACAAGGGTTCACACAATCCTTATTACACAAGCATACTAATACAACTAAGGGTGAAGACGACGGTACTCGTCAAAGTCTACTGAACCCGAGCCACCCCAGCACGACTCTGACACAGCTGGGCCGCCTGCCCCGCCCACGCTACATTATTCTCCATTTTGCCTTAATTTCAATCAAATTAAGCCAAACTACGGGGGAAATTTCAAAACCAAACACCATACTCTTCACTTTGATTCAGTTTCATTCAAAGCTTAGTCAAACTCGAGGGGGTAATCCAAAAACTCCTCCTGATACACGCCCTATACTTTGACTCAGTTTTCATACAAAACTTAGTCAAACTCGAGGGGGTAATCCGAAAACACCCTTTATCCTATGCAACCCATAGCCTTTTACATAGTTTGACTATCGTTATACACCATAACTCAGTCAAACTGGGGCTCATATACACCGACACCATAACTCGCCAAACCGGGGCCGACGCTCCTATCAAGAATTAAACCTTTACAACGAAAAATGGGATAATTTTTCGCATTTTTGAAGACACCCTTGCTATGAATACCCACATCAACATAAGCATCTACGGTTGAGCGACACCTCCAGAACCGCTACAAACATGAGCATGCACGCTAAAAGCATAACACTTTCATGTGTGCATCAGACAAGCAACACCCGAACGTAGGTCCAAGCACCAAGTACCCTAACATATCCAAGAAACATCCCAAGCACCATGCATTCCAAGTCCAAGAGACATGTATCATACGAATCCAGATTTAATCGCAATGATACCACGCCTCATGGTCGGGCAAATAAATTGAAGATCTCGAAAGGAAAATCGCGAGTTCGAATATTTCCGGATTTGAAACCGCAACATGTGCGAATGAGTTCACGCTTAAAGTCGCCAATTGATGAGAGACTCCCCGGAAGAGTCACTAGTCTACAGGCAATTTCCAGAGCATGTTTTGTTCCACGTTTTCTCCTCATTTTTTTCTTCATACACGCAAGCTTTCATGGTTAAGGCGTCACCTAAAGTCCGCCACATGCGCTAGCACATCCCGCTATGCCTTGGTTAAGGCGTCACCTACAGTCCGCCACAAGCGCTAGCACATACATTATGCGCTATGCCTTGGTTAAGGCGTCACCTACAGTCCGCCATACTCGTGTGCTAAGCATTTAATACACGGTACAGAAGCAGAAACACGAACACTCTTCACGAGCCCTCACACCCACTTATACGTCCCTGTGGAGTATCACTTCCTCCCCATAGAGTCCACACACCTACACAGACATCTCCCACGGAGTCCAAGACATATCCTTCGACTTCCCTAGTAGATACACCTCTACATCCTGAACGAGTCACCCTTCAACTTCCCCAATAGAGCATAAACACCAGACATCTACACCAGCACATCCAGCAAGTCAAAGCTTCTACACCAACTACAAGACGCAAGCACATACATGAGCACCTACACTCTCCCCAGACGATAATTCCCGGCGAATCGACACCTGCACCGCTTACAAGACGAAACAGCATCATCCTTCCACAAGGCCAAACAACTACAACTACACCTACGCTCCTCGGCGAGACCATACCCATACACCCTTCCCGGCAAACTAGTACAACACTAAGCACCTGCGCTCCTCGGCGAGACCCAGCATCGGCATCAACAACGGCATCAGCGTCAACAACGACATCAACATCAGCAACGGCATCAGCATCAATGACGACATTAGCGGCAAGCACGACGAAGACGCTCAGCAGGCCGGCAGGCCCTTATAATATGCACGGACCGCCAAGTCCTTAAAATGCGCACGTCCCGCCCCTTTTAGCCCGGTTCGAAGTCCTTGTCTTACCCATGGACGCATGCTTCGTTCCGCTGATCATATCGAGACTGTAATGGTCCGGATATGGTCGTGGAGTTTGACTAGCGCTCTAGTCCGAGCTCAGTCAAACTGGGGGCTCTGTGGATACCCATATCCGTACCCTCCCAACAAAAACCCTGTGATGTAACACGGACTTTTATTACGCATGTTTAACGCTGACTTAAACGGTTCTAACTAATGTCGAATTCATTTTGAGTCGTTTTGAAATGTTAAAATGTTTAGGTCGCCTCACATCGCATTTAAATAATGTTCATTTTGTCCATTTGGAGTCTAGCTTGGTCCTCGTCCTGCTTCATTTGGCATGAGCTTCGCATTTGCACTACAATTGGCCCTTTTACATTAACAAGGTCTAATTCAGCATTCCTAAATTCCTAAATTTAGGCCCGGTAGCTAAAACCGCTATTTAGCATCCTCTTACACAAAATACAACCTCACGTCTTAGCTTATTTCACAAATCCATGCAAATACACCCTTTTCATTTTTCCGGTCTCGCCCCAAACCGAGCCCAAACCCAAGCCTTTGGCCCGCACTCCAAGGCCTGCACATCATAAAATATCTCGAAATATCTCAGCTCTTTTCTTGGCACACACGCATCTAAATTATACTCAGATCTTCCAAAGATTTTATGCAAAACTTGGAAAGCAGCCTTAAAACCACACCCACAAACCGCATGACCTTATGCGGTTTGGGGTGGCAACCGCAAGCCTATGCGGTTTGTCCAGCAACCGCATAAGGCTATGCGGTTTCCTACTGCTTTTATCCCCGATTTCCTAATTTCTCCGAGATTTTTAGTATATATACAGCCGTATACCAAGACCTCAAATCAGACTTTCAGGTCACAATGACACACACAATTCACAATACACTAATCCTCTCTGACAATAGCCTCAAGCACTCAAATCCTTGAGTTCAACACACCATCCCGTGTTGAATTCATCCTCCCTTTAAGTTCAAGAACGAAGCTCGCCCGGATCCAAGCGTCGGGACAAGGTAGGTACCGATCCACTTGGATCAAAGCTTTTTCTTATTTTCTATGGACTAACAAAGGGACTACACTCTAGCGCCCGCTTTGGCACCCGAGCGCTTGCCTTCCAAGTGTTCTTATTACTTCGGGTACACTCCATATCCGATGACACGCCAAAGTCGCATAAGCAACCGACCTTATAAAATAAACCAATGGACAATTGAACTTTATTTTATTTGTATGCATCTTGCACCTTCTTATTTTGCATTAAAATCAACTTAAACAATGAATTCGACCTTTAACTGAACCGTATTCGTTAACAAGTTAAACATGCTAAACTGAGGGTTTTAATCAATCTTTTTTGCATCTGCATCTGCATTCTTTTACATCCTTTTCGCACTTGTACGTAGCGATAACATTAGCTCAAATATCATCTTACAAGGATTGTTCTAGGTCAGTAGAGGCTATTTTTACATAGGCTTTTCTAAAAGGTTTTCATAAATCATTATTTGAATTAACTCTTTTTCTAAAGTACCCTACTTTGAATCCAATCTGGTTTCACAAGCCTTAGATCTAGGGGTGTCGGCGTGCTCCAAAATCTAGGACATGTTTTTAACTTAGAACATGGTAGCAGGTTCCTATTTTCCGCGATAAATAGGTGGCGACTCCATAACAGTTCTTAAAGGTTTTTCCAACTTAATCTTTTTTAACTTTAAAATCCGCCCTTAAGCAAGACGCCGAGTTGGGTCCGATCCCGGGTTCCACAGGCCCACTGCGTGTAAGCGTTTTACTCTGAGGGTTGTGGATGAGGCGAAGAAGCTTATCAAGCTTCTAACTAAGGCGAAGGATTCGGGCTGGGCCAAACATTACATCTTTGTGAAGATTAGTAGTTTGAATCACCTGACTGGCTACCTGCTTGACACTTGGCTCAAGCCACACGGTAAGATGCGACGTTTGCTCCGTGCTGACGCACTGTCGTGCTGAACTTTTCTCATTTGTCTCTTGTATCAGGTTCACTGAGGTACCCACCTTCAAAGGCTGGAAAGAAGGTCGTAGAGAAGTTGAAGCTGTTACCTCTGTCTGCCAGAACTTTTCCTGCGGCTTTGGAAGGTAGGATCCGCGACTTGGATACCCTGCTCGAAAGTGACGAGGAGGAGATGTCTTCTGGTAGTGGTACGTCTGTTTTGCTCGTGTTGCTTGCCTACTTAGTGGAGCTGTTGCCCTTTGCATGCGGGTCTGATGTGTGTATTTTGTTGTTGTAGGGTTGAAGGGGTTGTCCACGGCTGACCTGATTGCTCTGGAGAGGGAGAAGAAAAAGAGAAGGCCGGGCCGTGCTCACAAACCGGGAACAGTGATCAGTGCTCGCATTCTCTGAGCCCCCTGTGCAGACTCCGGCGTCCCCATCGCACTCGTTTCGTAGGAAAACACGCAGGCATCCCCAATCTAAGATGACAGGTCCCTCTCAGGGGGACGATTGTATTATGGTGGAGTTGCCTGGCTCCTACGATGGACGTGGTGCCTTTCCCCCTCAGATTGCGAGCGGTCTGTTGTTACCTGGCTTCAGCACGCTTCTGGGCTCCAAGAGCGTGGCCGAGAATGTGGAGGAAATGGCCGCCTGCACGTTCCAGGTATTACTCGTGTGTGCTGCTATCCACTTGATTTGTGTGTGAGGACCTTTCTGAAGGTCCCTGGTCGTCTTGTTACCTGCAGGGGTTCCAGAGTAGTCTGTACCTGAAAGGTGTGTGGGCTGTAGCGGAAAAGGAGCGCCAGGAGCTTGCTGCGAAGAACAAAGCGATCACCGCTGAGTTGGCTGGTATGGCCGAAAGGTGTGAGGCTGCTGAGGCGAAACTTGGGGAGCTGAGCAAGACTGAAGCTGAGCTGGCCGCCTGTTACTCTGACAAGGCCCTGTTGGAGGTGAGACTGGGCGATATGAATGAAAAGCTGAGGAAGAAAAAGGAGCAGTTACGTAGTTCCTGCGCGTACTACTCCTGGCTGAGCAAGGTAGAGTGTATGGAGGCTCATGCTCAAGGGAAGTCCTCCACCTGGGATGCTGCACAGGAAAGGGCCGAGTTCGAGGAATTCTTCGAAGGGAAGCCTGCGCCTCTGGATTCAGGTGTTGAGGAGGAGCTTGCCAACCTGGAAGCTGAAGATGCTCCTGTAGCCCCTGATGAGGGTGTGGTGGATAGTCAGGCGGCCCAGGCTGTAGAGGAAGTGGCTACTTCTGGCGGCGGTGTTCCTGAAGGTGATGACAGCGTGGTCGCAGCTCCTTGATGTCTTTCATGTAATAGGTTAGTTGGTTTATTGTCTTAGCTTCTACGAACGATATCTTCTCATTTTGGGTAGCCCACCACAAGGGTGGTGTGGCAAGTTGTATGTTCCGTACCTTGACCCTGGGGGTCTAACTTTGTTTTGTTATCTGGACTTTGTGCTGATCTTGGACATGCTGGGGGTGTTTAACGCGTCCAGCCCCTTGACTTTTCTGTTGGGAACCTGTCAATGTTTTCCAATCGTTAGTAAGTACGTTTATATGTTGTGCGCGTATGTACGTATGTATGTGGGTGTTCGTGTGTGTATGCATGTGTGTATGTATGTGTGTATGTATGTGTGTTGTGCATGCACATGTAGTAAGTTAAAATGCCGAACCATCTTAAAACTTACGTATGTAGGCGCCAGAAACAGGCTGTGGCGAAGCGGGATCTCCGCACGCAGGCGCCACCGCCGCACTCCCAGCGTACGTACGTGTGGGCCCAACTAAATGTTGTGAACCAGCTGGGTGATCAGCCCAGCTGGGTGTGGCTGTGAGCCACTGTTCCATGTTTGCGATCCTGCACGAAACTGGTTTGCTATGGACTGACCGTTGGCGTTTTTGCCAACGGCCCTCCGATGCTTAAGTCAGTAAATTTGATAGAGTAAATTGTATTCACAATAGACAAAAGAAGTTATCAAACGAAAAAGGCTAAGTACGAAATTAAATATGATACTTCCTGAGGTGTACAGCGTTCCAAGGACGAGGGACCATCTGACCCTCCAGAGTCATTAGGCGGTAAGCCCCATTTCCTGCAATGCCTTCTATCTGGTAGGGTCCTTCCCAGTTGTACGCGAATTTCCCTGCTCTGGTGTTCTGGGTGTTCTGGAACACCTTTCTGAGCACCAAGTCGCCCACCTGAAAGGCCTTTATTCGGACGTTCTTGTTGTAGTATCTGGCGACTGCCTGTTTCTGCGCGGCCAACCGGATAGTGGCCCTGTCTCTGAGCTCATCAACTGTGTCCAAGCTGCTGGATAGTTCTGCTTGATTCGACTCTGCTGTGGCGCATCCGTAGCGGTGCGTAGGTATCCTCACTTCTGCAGGAATAGCGCCTGCATCAGTAGAACCAGGGAGAACGGGGAATGTTCTGTAGCTTCCTTTGGAGTGGTCCTGTTTGCCCAGAGTACCATTGGCAGCTCGTCTGCCCATCTGCCACCTTTCTCCTCCAGCTTCTTCTTCTTCAAGTTGTCCATTGTGGACTTGTTGGTAGATTCTGCCTGCCCGTTAGATTGTGGATTTTTGTGGGGTGGACTGCAGAAAATCTATGTTCCATCTTGCACAGAAAGCTTCCGTCTTGTGGGATATGAATTGCGACCCGTTGTCACAAATGATACGTGCAGGGATTCCGAACCTAGTAAGTATGTTTCTCTTCATGAACGAGATAACCTGCGTGTCCGTTACTTGACTGAATGCTTCCGCCTCGATCCACTTTGAAAAGTAATCCATCATAGCAAGCATGTACACACGCTGCCCGGGTGCACAAGGTAGTCTGCCCACAATGTCCATCCCCCAGACCATGAATGGCCAAAGCGACATTACGGGGTGAAAAAATTCAGCAGGTGCGCGCTGTACCGGTGCATGCCTCTGGCAGGCATCGCATTTCCTGGCGTATTCAACGGCGTCCCTTCTCATTGTAGGCCAATAGTATCCCATCCTGAGTGCTTTGTTGGACAGGCTGCGACCACCAGAGTGGTTGCCACAGTCCCCACTATGTAATTCTTCCAGAACGGCCTGAGCGTGGTCAGGCTCCAGACATCTCAGGTACGGCCCCGCTGCGGATCTCCTGAACAACACCCCGTCAATGAGGAGGAATTTTGAAGCTTTCATCCTGAACCTTTTGGCCTGAAGTTTGTCTTGTGGTAGCTTTCCGTCTTGTAACCACTCGATGTAGGGGTTTGTCCATCCAGGCGCTTGCTGTTCCTGCTGTTCTTGTTGTTCCTGCTCATCCTGTTGGCCTGCTGTGGAGGCCTGCGAGGCCTCTGGATCCTCTGGAGGAGAATCCTGATTGCTGTCGGTCGTGCAAACTGGATCCGGTTTCGTAATCGCCGAATGTAGAGCGTGCAAGATTGGGATTGTTGTGATAGCGGTGGAACGGAATGTTGCTCCAAGGTTGGCTAGAGCGTCGGCGTGTGCGTTTTGATCCCTCGGAATCTGTTCGATCTCAACTTCGTCGAATTTCTCTATGATTGCGTTAACAAGATCGAGGTATGCCACCATTTTCGAATCTCGAGCTGCGTAAGACTTGTTCACGTGGTTAACGATAAGTAAAGAATCACAAAATATTTTGATAGATTTCACCTTTAACTCGATGGCCATGTTGAGCCCCATGATAAGGGCCTCGTACTCGGCTTCGTTGTTGGACGCTTTGAACTCGCACCGAACTGCCTGGACTATGTACTCCCCTTGTGGCGACTTTAGTACAAGCCCCACTCCTACGCCTCGTTGGTTTGCTGCGCCATCTGTGTACAGGATCCACTGCTCAGGCTGTCCTTCCTGCTGGAGTAGCAGGACCTCGCTGTCTGCACCTCCTTGTAGGCTTGGACTGAAGTCTGCCACAAAATCTGCAAGTGCTTGTGACTTGATAGCTGTCCTGGGTTCGTACTGTACGTCGTACCCACTGAGGTGGACTGACCACTTCGCCATTCGCCCTGACAACTCTGGCTTACGCGATGATCGCGCCAGGATAGTTAGTCCGCACAATAATGGTATGACTTTCAAAATAAGGACGTAACTTTTGCGATGCGATTACAAGCGAATAAACAAGTTTTTCAAGAGGAGTGTACCGTGTTTCTGCATCCAGTAGGCTTTTACTTACATAATATACCGGCAGCTGACTCCCCAGTTCTTCTCTTACCCAAATGATGGCCTCGGACACCTGACAGGTACAGCAGGAGGTCTTCACCTTGTGTTGGTTTTGACAGTAGTGGAGGCTCAGCAAGGTAGATTTTTAACTCTTCGAACGCTTTGTTGTGGCTGTCTGTCCAGCTGAATTCCTTGTTCTTCCTCAAGGTGTCGTAGAACGGTCTGCACCTATCCGAAGATTTAGAGATGAACCTGTTGAGCGCGGCCACGCGCCCAGTGAGTTTCTGCACGTCTTTGACGGTCTGTGGTGGCTGGAGGTCGAGGATAGCCCTTATCTGCTTTGGGCTGGCCTCAATCCCCCTCTTCGTGACGATGTGACCCAGAAACTCCCCACCGCCACAATCGGCGAGCACTTTGTGGGATTGAGCTTCATTCTGTAGGAGCGAAGTACGTTGAACGTTTCCTGGAGGTGCTGTACATGTTGACCCTCCTGTTCAGATTTCACGACCATATCGTCTATGTATGCTTCCATGTTCTTTCCCAGTTGGTCTTTGAACATCAAGTTTACGAGGCGTTGGTATGTAGCCCCGGCGTTTTTCAAACCGAATGGCATGACGTTGTAGCAATAAATTCCTCTTTCTGACTGAAAAGCTGTTTTCTCCTGGTCGTCTGGGTGCATTTTGATCTGGTTGTACCCGCTCCAGGCGTCCAGGAAGGTGAGCATCTCATGTCCTGCTGTTGCATCCACCATGGCGTCAATGTGAGGCAACGGAAACGGATCCTTTGGGCACGCCTTGTTTAAGTCCGTGAAGTCTATGCATACGCGCCATTTGCCGTTCTTCTTGCTGACAACCACCACGTTGGATAACCACGTTGGGTACTTGACTTCTCTGATTTTTCCAGCTTTCAGCAGGTTTTCTACCTCCTCGTTTATTATTTTGTTTCTTTCAGCGCCGACTGCGGTGTTTCGCTGACCGGTGGATCTTTGTGGGACCACGCCTAACCTGTGTGTTATAACGGTAGGGTCTATGCCCTCCATGTCCTCATGGGACCAAGCAAAACAATCAAGGTTAGCTTTTAACAAATTGACGAGTTCAGTTCTTGTGTTACCTTGGCAGTCCTCTCCCACGAGAACCACTCTGTCTGGATGCTCAGGGTCTATCTGGATTTGATCTAGCTGTGGGGCGCTGGGTTCCTCATAGACCCCCTGAACTCGTTTGCTCTGTAATTGCTATGCTGGAGGAGGAGTTGTGGTTGGCTTCAAAGCCAATGAGTAACAATCTTTCGCCGCTTTCTGGTCGCGTTTGATCACCTGGACTCCCCAGGGCGTAGGAAACTTCACACACTGGTGGTATGTGGAGGGTATCGCCTTCATAGCGTGCAGCCACGGTCTTCCCAGGATCACGTTGTAGGAGGACAGGTTGTCTACCACCAGATACGTCACCTGCTGGTTGACTCCCTGGGCGTACGTTGGAATTGAGATCTCCCCCAGAGAGTGCGTTGTTTCGCCGCTGAATCCGACCAAGGGCACAGACTTCTTCTGCAGGTCCTGCTCCTTCAGCCTCATGCCTTCCAGAGTCTTGCGAAAGGAGGTCGACCGAGCCGCCGTTGTTCACCAAAGACCCGCTTCACCAGGCGATTCTGGATGGGTAAAGATATCACCAAAGCATCTTCGTGTTGGGCCGTAGTTGTCCCGGGCGCCGAGTCGCCGAATGTGATTCTTTGGCTCGATCCTGGTGGACTTTGGTTCCTTGCCTGGGGTATCTGTAGTGCTTTCTTTTGCTCGCCTCTTGGCGGCTGAATACGATAGTCCACAAACACTAGAACCACCAGAAATAAAAGATATTACCCTTTCGTGTGGGGGTGGAGGGGGTGGCGTTCGCTGCTCGCTGGCGTTCACTTTTCGTCCTCTGGAGGACAACAGGTGGTCCAGGTTCCCCACGTAAATGCAGGATCTTTACTTCCTTTCTACGAGTGCCACGCGATCCGCCAGATCGTGTCCCGAGTCGTGGTGGAACTCGCACCACCGTTTGGTGTCCTTGTTGGAGGCTGGTCTGTCCGATGGCTTGGGACACCTCACCTTGCCACCTAGCATTTTCAAAGCGTCTATTAGTCCAGATACGTTAGTTTTAAAGCCGTACTCACTTACTCTGGGTGGCAGAGCTGGGTCATCGCGCCAGTCCGCCACAGCATGAACACCGCGTTCTGGTTGACTGGGGTAAGGCTTTTGCCTCTCTTCTCTCCTGCGTTCTGGTGGTCTTCTTGCACCTCGGTCACTTGAAGCGTTGGTTCTCCTGGATTCTCTGTCTTCCTCCAGTCTAGCTGCCGCCAAAGCTTTGGCTTGTACATCCTCGAAGGTGGTGCACGGATACTTGGTGAGCTCGTTGTACAGGTCTGAGTCCTCCAGGAGCCCACGCCTGAAAGCCTCGATAGCTGTTGGTATATCGCATCTGTGTATTGATACTTTCTCCTTGTTGAACCTGTTCGTAGTCTCGGTTGACTCGTCGTGCCTCGATGATCCTGTGGAGGTCGCTTGCCGCTTCTCGCTTTCTTTGGCCGCAACCGGGAGTTGAAGGCATCCACCAGATCTGCAGCGAGGAGATGGACCCATTCGGAGATTCACGAACCATCTGCAGGTCGACCGCCAGCCGTTGACCCGAACCTCGCACATGCACGACTCCTGTACTCCTGGTGATCGCCACCGTCATCATCTTTTGCTTGTATTGGGCCACGTGATCGTAGGGATCGGTGTTCCCTCGCATAATCTCATCGGTGGGCACGAACCTCTTGGGATGTCCACCATGGCGATGGCGTCGATGAAAGCGAGACTCGCATAGATGGTAGCGGAAGCCTACTCCAGCGGGGCGACGCCAGGGATCTTGTCAATCCGTTCTGCAGCTCCCTCGCCTTCCGCTGGTGCTTTCGCAAGAAAGAATGATCGATGCAGTTGGGACTGTGGGGGTAGAGTGTTACTGTCTTGTGCGTTCGGCGGTATGGGTGGTCTCTCCCTGCGGACAGAGGGATCACGTAGAATCCTCTGTGGGGTCTGCTGCCCCCTCAGGAGCTCTGGATGGTCCAGGGGCACCTCAGGAACGAGCTACGTGTTGGCGTCCTCCACGGCAAAGTTGAGCGGAACGCGGGGAGTCCTTGGTGTCTCTGGCGTGTTGTGCATGACCCCATCCATGTCCAGACGGATCGCTGCCTCCTGTGCCACTCCCCTGCTCTGACGCCTCAAGGCGACGGAGGCTACAGACTGAATCTGGGCTGTCATCTCCCTCCTCAGCCATTGTCTCCTTGGTCGAGAGCTCTGGGCGTTCTTTGGAGCTCTTTGCGAGCTTTCATCTCCTGCTGAAGGGTGGCCAGGCCTGCCAACAACGAGACGGTAAAGTCGTCATTGGGTGGACCAGTATGCCTGGGAATGCTGCTGTGGGTTGACTGGGATTCATCCTCCACGTGCACGTACTCCCGGTGCGGTTGCTGGGGGGCTTCGTCGTGCTGAGGATCCCCTTGAGCGGGACTTTCCTGGGGTCGGGGCGGCGATTCGCGGGCGTTGATCATCTGGGACGGATCTGGCTGTTGAGACGGACCGGCTTCGTTGGTGAATCCTGACATGCTGACTTGTTGATCTTCGAAAAAAAAAAAAGGGACGTACGTTCCAAGTTGACGTGCAAAGTTAGATCACCAGCCCCACGGTGGGCGCCAATTGTTTCTGCCAAATTTTGTCGCGTTGACTATTTGACTCGTAAAGTGGGGTATAGCGATCTACTCGATTTGACACTTGGATTTACGTTGAGATTGGTGCGCGAAAAGTAAAAGGAATGCAAGAAATAAAGCGAGAAAAGCGAATGACACGAGAGATTTTGGTGACGCGGAAAACCCAATGTGGGAAATGACCGCGGGGGGATCTGTGTCCCGCCTAATGTGCTCCACTAAGTAGTTGAATTACAAGCAACACGTTACAAAGTACTTGCAGAATTTAGAGTATAAGTCACGTTTTCTGGTGGAATGTGAACGATCTGGGGGAAAGAGTGTGTTTCTAGAAGAATAGAGCGCAAGTTGTTGTAGAGTATGATGAATGATGTTGTAACCTTGCTCAGGTCCTGCTGCTTTGCCTTTTATAGAGTGGAAATTTGGTATTGGCGATTACGCACGAGAGAGTCTTCAGGAGGTTTCTGCGGGTGGTTGCTATATTCCAGGGGGTTGTTGCTGACCCATTCCTGATGGCTGTTGGTGATGAGTCTTCTTTTGTTGCCCTAGCTTTTCTGGGCTTGGTTGTTGATTGGGCTTAGGCCTTGTCATTATTCCTTGTTTTCGGCCCACTTGGCCTACCTTGGTCTTAGGCCATTTTTGGCCCAAACAATGTGTCTATTACTCCATAGATGAATTATCATTACTTGAAGTTAATGACGTATATGGTACAACAACATCTTATTAGTCGTTATAGATCAAACATATATCATCATTTTCCACTTTAATGTAGTTACCGATTAATTATGTGTAATATCAATGTGCAAGTGATTATTTAAAAGATGAAGGTTGTAATGAAGGTATGTTTTCGATCTACTATAGTTAGTACGGTTATTATTTGTTTTGATGTTCTCTTACTAAATTGGTGATTACAAAAAAAAAAAAATAAAAAAAAAAATAAAAAAAAAAAAAAAATTAACTCTACATACATTAGAGTCATCTTTTATTTGAAGTTCTTGGGTTTAATTGTGTATCAATAAATCTGCGATTTAGGATACAAACTATTAAACGGTATATATATATGAACAAATAGCCACTACATATACGCTTCTAGTGTCTCCTATAACAAAATGTCAATCTTTTCCGCGAGTATAGGGAAGCACAACGTGCAAAAAAAGATCAGTCTAACAATTTTATAGTTTCCTTTTTCTTTGTTGGCGACTTTATTTGTGCTATGAATCAGCAAAAATGCCACCATAACATTATAATGATAAATGAGTACAACTATTATCTACCTCTCTTAATAAAATGATCCTATGGTGAATGGTATTAGACTATTAGGGTTATTATTTTCTATAGGATTTACACATATATATTACATCCTTACTTGAAACATACGAATTACAAATATTATCCGTTTTATGATCTGTTATTATTTAATTTGTACATTTGAAAAAATCAAGTATTTACAATTCCATCAAAGTACCCAATGTGATCAAATACAAATGAGTGACAAACTTTTTAAGATGCAATCATAGGCTTTATAACGTTTTTAATATCATGGTTCTGACAAGAAATTATACGTCAACTCAAATAATAGATATGAGGCAATGAGGCATAAAGTTTTAAACAATATAAGTTAGATGTTTATTTTAAATTTCGTAATTAATACAATAAATAACAAAAAAAATGCTAATGAGTTTTGTAACTTGCTAAATGATAAAAATTGAATTAAATTAATTAGAATATAGTAGGAGTTATAACAAGATAAACTCTTAACGCAAGTAATTATTTTAATGAAAAAACGTTATGTACTGCTCATTATTTCAAGTGATATACATATATATATACAGTGACATTGTATCTTGAATCTACCACTTAAGCTCAACATCATATTAAATCCATTATAATTCTTGTAATCTTATTTTAAACAACAACATAAGATTTGTTTTTTAAAAACGAGTTTTCATGGATTTTAAATCAAGATCCTCGAAGAATTTACTGGCTACAATAGTTACTTTTATCTTTTTCGCGTCGTTTGCAATTGCACATACTCCTACTAGGGATGATAAACTTCATAAATGCGCAACGGTTCTTGGAGAAACGTGTGGCAATTCAATATTTCATTATATATTCTAGAATGGAAGACACGTACTGTAAGAATGTTGCACCAGATGCAGAAACCGAAAGTCGTGTCACGACCATTTATTAAATGTGACCCTAAGACTCGAGCAATTTCCTAAGCAACGAGCGTAAGAAATACGACACAAAAATGATAAAGCATGGAAGATTTGCAAGGTATATGGTCAAATTCCTCCTCCCGGGATAGTAAAGTTGAAAAATGTTTAAGGTTTCTTGGAGACACGTGCGGTGATTCTATATACCATTATGTGTTTGGTTTTGGAAAACACGTACCAAAAGAATGTTGCACCCTTGTGATAAAATTTGGAAAGGGGTGTCATGATCTTTTATCACATGTGGCTCTAAGAGATGAAGAGTATCCTAAGCAACGAGCAAAAGATATCAAGCAAAAACATGCTAAAGTATGGGAGATTTGCAAGAAAGATGGTCAAATTTCAAATTAACATTCTCTCGGTTAATTTTACTTTCGTGTGATCTTAATATACAATAATAAATTTCATAGCTTACATTTAATTACATATGTGTTATTTATGTTCGATATTTTAATTATGAAGTTAAACACCGTTGTTAAATTTTTAAGATAAATAAAGGAGTGATTATATTCGTACAATCTTGATATTTAATATGGATGATATAAAATCTTTCCCAGCAAATTAATATACATGCGTTATTTTCATATTTCAAAGAATACGCCGTGAAAAATATTTGATCTCTCTACACAAATTAATATGAACATCGTAATAGACATAATAACCACATTGATATATACTACGTAATATTCTTTCCACGAATGCGCCTTGAAAAACCATTTGATCTCTCTACGGAAACGCCAAATATTACAACAAATTAATCATATAAATTAATAATTGAGTGTATATCCCAGATCGAAATTGAGTTGATCCTAACCTTTTGCTTGACCGGAAAGGCGTCACAAGTCCGTCACAAGTCAATTTTGTGACGGGTAATCCGTCATAATTGTGTTTTTTGTGACCATTTATAGTGACTCCTTTGTGACGTGTTTTTCGTCACAAATTTGGTTTTTGTGACGGGAAATGCAGCTTTATGACGGACTCTCCGTCACTATCGACAGTATTTTTTTAGTGTCACATAATCATATCTTTAAAGATGAATTTCGAATTAAACGAGTCTCCCTTGTTGATGATGAACCCATATGTGTCTATTACTCCATAGATGAATTATCATTACTTGAAGTTAATGACGTATATGGTACAACAACATCTTATTAGTCGTTATAGATCAAACATATATCATCATTTTCCACTTTAATGTAGTTACCGATTAATTATGTGTAATATCAATGTGCAAGTGATTATTTAAAAGATGAAGGTTGTAATGAAGGTATGTTTTCGATCTACTATAGTTAGTACGGTTATTATTTGTTTTGATGTTCTCTTACTAAATTGGTGATTACAAAAAATAAAAAATAAAAAAAAAATAAAAAAAAAAATAAACTCTACATACATTAGAGTCATCTTTTATTTGAAGTTCTTGGGTTTAATTGTGTGTCAATAAATCTGCGATTTAGGATACAAACTATTAAACGGTATATATATATGAACAAATAGCCACTACATATACGCTTCTAGTGTCTCCTATAACAAAATGTCAATCTTTTCCGCGAGTATAGGGAAGCACAACGTGCAAAAAAAGATCAGTCTAACAATTTTATAGTTTCCTTTTTCTTTGTTGGCGACTTTATTTGTGCTATGAATCAGCAAAAATGCCACCATAACATTATAATGATAAATGAGTACAACTATTATCTACCTCTCTTAATAAAATGATCCTATGGTGAATGGTATTAGACTATTAGGGTTATTATTTTCTATAGGATTTACACATATATATTACATCCTTACTTGAAACATACGAATTAAAAATATTATCTGTTTTATGATCTGTAATTATTTAATTTGTACATTTGAAAAAATCAAGTATTTACAATTCCATCAAAGTACCCAATGTGATCAAATACAAATGAGTGACAAACTTTTTAAGATGCTGATATCTCATATATTTACGTTCTTATAGCCCCCTGTCGCTTGCGTTTCTTCGTGTTTCTCGTGCTTTTATACGCGTTTCAGCTCCTATTTCTCTCCGTTTTGGCACTGCTGCGTTTTTGTGTCCATTTTGCAGGTACAAGCGCATATTTGGAGTTTAGGAGGCTGTTCGGGAGGTTTCATAATGTTTCGTGAAGTTTCGTGAAGTTTCAAGGTGTTTCGAGCTTGTTTCGTTGCTTTGCTGCACACGGGCCCCGTTTCAATGCATGAAGGTGTTCCGGGACCTTGGCTCGGGATTTGAAGCTCCCATAATCATCCTAAGACCCGTCCCTACTCATGAGCAAAGTACATTAGCCTTGGGACAACAAGAAGAAAGGAAGTTGGCTTTCTTTGCCAAAGAAGCAAAAACAAGAAAAAACCTAAGTACAAAAGAAGCACAAAAGAGGACTTGAACTGAAGGCTCCGGGATGACCTTGTCCCGTCCGGGGTGCACTTGTCCCGTCCGGGATGGCCCCTGTCCCGTCCGGGACCACCTAGGGACAGCTGAGAGACGCTTCGTTAGCTTAAAATGTTTCGTCTATTTGAGGGGGCAAAACACATTATTTTCGTCTGAAATTTTTAGAGCATTTTCCTAAGACTTTAAACTAGTTTCTTTCCAAAATTTAGGTCTTGAATAATTTTCTATCTTGTATTTCAAATTCCCGACTCGGATTGCTTGTTTGATCATCCTATTTCGGTATTGTTGTTTTTGTTCTTTGATTTCTCTTGCAATTTCTGATTAGGTTTTGTTATAAACTTCACTTATTTGATTGTCATCTCTTTATTTATCATCTTTGATCATGTTTTCATCTTTCTCATTTGCTTTTGTTGTTAAATTCGCTATGTGTGAGTAGTCTCTTATCTAGGGAGGAAGGGTGAATCATGGGTTTTGGTTTTGGTTGTTTTTGATGATCTTTTTGAGTAGGTTTTGTGCTTGCTTTGTTTAGTCCTTGCTTGATTGCTCTCGTTGATTCCTTGATCACGTTTTAGCGAGTATCTAGCACCCTTGAACTTAAGAACGAAAGCCTAGTTCTAGGGTAGGCGAGACTAAACATTAGGACCCTCGATTGTAAGTCATGAGCCCGCATTCGAGAGCTAGAGGAAGCTTATGACCGAGAGGACGAGCTTAACCCTTAGCATGTGCGATTCCTTACTCATTCCGATCATCATCCTTGACCTTGACTTACCCATTGCCTAGACCGACTCCCTAGACCTTTCTCCCATCGCTTTAAACCCTTACTTTTGCGCTCTAGTTTTAGTAACCTCAACACTCGAACCGAGACTAGAATCGCTAAGAATAACCAACATTACGACCTTCTCCCTGCGGATTTCGACCCGACTTACCCTTGCTACCCGCTAGTGTTGAGTTTGGATTATTTTTGATTAGGTGACGCGACTAAGCCTATCAAATTTTGGCGCCGTTGCCGGGGAGACGGCTTTGTTTTTGTTGTTTATTTGGTTCTTTTCTCATTGTTACTTTCTTGTCTCAAGGAACCTCAATTCCTTGAGGCCGTTACTTACGTCTACACTAGTGCTTGTGCATGCCCAGGTTATCTCGTACGTCTCAAAAAGGCTTGGCAATTCCATTTGACCCGGAGCCGGAGCGTACATTCTTAAGGCGCAAGAACTTGCTCAAGGATTTGGAAGCTATTTCCCCTTCTACTTCATCCTCTACAGAAGCTCATATTGAACCGACGCCTGAGCCAAAGAAAATGGTTAAGCTATCGGATCATTCACGGCCGACCGCGGCTCAAGTTCCAAGGGGCAATGCTATGCCAACCATAGCGGCGAACAACTTCGAGGTGAAACCCGCATTTATAAATTTGATCGAGCGAAGTCAATTTGGAGGGAGTCCCGGTGAGGACCCTAACCTTCACATCCAAAATTTCTGCGATTATTGCTCGACCATAAAGCAAACGGGGGTCACTCAAGATCAAATCCGGGAGATGCTCTTCCCGTTCTCCCTCCGAGACAAAGCCAAGCTGTGGCTTAATTCCTTGAATCGGGTGGCTCTTGCAATTGTTGATTGGAACTCTTTGGTCTTGGCTTTCTATCAAAAGTACTTTCCTCCGGAGAAGACCGCTATGCTACGGAGTCAAATCACGAGCTTTAGGCAACGAGGAGATGAGAGTCTCTTTGATGCGTGGGAGCGTTATAAAGACTTACAACGTCAATGCCCACATCATGGCATGGACAAGTGGTTCATTGTCATGCAATTCTACAACGGTCTTTACAATGAATCGCGCCAAGTCCTTGACTCCGCCGCTAATGGGAGATTCGATAATATTGATGTGGAGGAGGCTATTGACACGATAGAAGCTATGGCCATCCATAACGCGCAATATGGGAGCTCTAGGAATGTGCCTAGGATCGGGAGTAAGAACGACAGTGACGCGGTGGCCATGCTTTCGGCCAAGATAGATGCTATGACCGCAATGATGATGACTCAAATGCAAGCGGGTAGTAGTTCTTCAAATGCGGGTGGACAATCGGTAGCGGTAATGCACACCTCTCATGATGCGCCTTGCAATACATGTGGCGTTTCCGGTCACACTTCTCATGAGTGCCGAGGTATGTATACTCCCGTTCTTGCTTTTCAATCTCAACCACATTCACAAAATAACCCCTACTCAAATTACTACAATGAGGGATACAAAAACCACCCGAACTTGAGCTACAAAAGCAACAATGTTTTGAATCCTCCACAACAACAACCACACTACAACACTCCACAAAATTTCAGCTCATACAACAATAATCCAAGACCTTACAACCCTCCGGGCTTCAATCGCCCTAATTTTCAACAACCAAATGCTCCACCACCCGTGCAAGCCGCTCCGGTCCCCGACCCGATGAGCGAAATGAGGTCAATGATGATGCAAATGGCCAAAACGCAAGAAACGATGATGGCTCAAATGCAAAAGAGCGATCAAGCTAAAGACGCGGCCATCAAAATGCTTGAAACGCAAATGGCTCAACTTGCTTCTTCTAGCTCTCAAAGGAAGCCGGGTAACCTTCCATCGCAAGGCACTCAACCGCAACAACATGAATCGATAAATGCAATTTCCTTGCGAAGCGGTACTAGCTACGATGGTCCTCCAATGCCTACGGTGGTAAGTGAGGTAGACCCTCCTCTTTCTCCTAATGATATGCATGTTTCTAGTGATGATTTTGCAGGAGCGAGCACGAATGGAGCACCACAAGGAGGGGTGCACGTGGGACCCCACTCGGCCAAGCAAGGGAGGGCCGTGGATGATGGTGGAGTGGCCGTGGGTGAGCAGCAGGCCAAAGTGGCCGAGAATGACAAGAAGGAGACGCAGCAAAAGCAAGCTAAGCCGGTTGAACCCCCGATTCAAATCAAACTACCATTCCCAAGTCGAGTGGTAAAATCTAAACTTGACTCTCAGTTCGGTAAGTTCATGGAGGTAGTCAAGGACCTCAAGGTAACGGTTCCCTTCACGGAGCTAGTCACACAAGTTCCTGCTTATGCGAAATTTTTGAAAGACATACTTACTCGCAAGAGATCGTTTAGCGAGGTTGAGACTGTCGCTTTTACTGCTGAATGCAGCGCGCTTTTGCAAAACCAGTCTCCTCCTAAGCTAAAGGATCCAGGTAGTTTCTCCATACCTTGCACGATTGGTACTGTTTCTATTTCTAACGCTCTTTGCGATTTAGGTGCAAGTGTAAGTGTCCTGCCTTACTCCGTATGCGAGAAACTCAACATGGGACCTTTAAAGGTTACGAACATCACTCTCCAGATGGCGGACCGTTCTGTCAAACGCCCTTTAGGTGTTTTGGAGGACGTTCCTGTCAAAGTCGGTAAATTTTTCATCCCTGTCGACTTTGTTGTTCTTGACATGGTCGAAGACTCCCAAATTCCTATCATTTTGGGTCGACCTTTCTTGCACACTGCAGGTGCTATAATTGACGTCAAGAACGGCAAATTGACTTTGGATGTCGGAGGTGATTCAATAACTTTTAACTTGTCAAACGCCTTAAAGCGTCCTATGTTGGAGGAGCATGTTTTTGCCTTAGATGTTGTTGATGAATGTGTGGACGACTACTTACCTCAAGTCCTCGAGAGGGACCCTCTTGAGGCTGTGCTCTGTTGTGATTATGTTGCAGGTACCTTAGGGAGGAAGGATGCGGGTAAGGATGCACTGCAGGAAATGTTGCGCGCAGATACGGTTGGCTATGCTGCAAGTCACCCAAAAGGAGCTGTTGATGATGGGGATGGCCGAGCTAATGTGGATAGTGCTGATGGAGATGGACTTGAAGACGATGGGGATGATGGAACCGGGATCGTTTATGACGAGACCCACGGTTGGTGGTACTTCCCGTACCCTGCTGCGCCCCCAGTTTGATGCTGGTTTGGGGGGGCGATTTCATTTGTAAATATATTGTATGTACTTTGCTTTCTTTTGAGACCTTCTTTGCTCGTTTTTCTCTCCCTTATTTTACGGGTCCCCGTGTTGATGTGCTTTAGGACACATTGGGGACAATGTGTCGTTTGGTTTGGGGGGAGGAACGCTTTGCTTTTCGTTCTGCTTTGTTTTTGCATTTTCTTCTTCGTTTTTCGCTTTTTCACAAAATCACAAAAATCCAAAAAAATCAAAAAAATTCAGAAAATTCCATAAAAATCAGAAAAAAAATGTCAAAAATACCAAAAATACGTATCCCGAGCGTTGTTTGCGAGCTTCTTTTTACCTTGATTTTTCCTGACATCCCTTCCCTTGTTAGCTTTGAGCTTTGGCATGATTTATATTGTTGGATTAGCGCTTTCGGGGATGTTTAGACGTGCTTGCAGATGATAGCGTGCTTGACTTGTTTGGCTTTATCATTCATGGACTATAGCTACTTATTTTGTGAGGTTTTTAGTCTCCAGAGGCCGGTTCATCTATCCCGGTCCCCGTGCTTTGATTGTGAGTAGTTCTCCTCGTGGGGTACGTAACATTAACGCGCATAAGTGTGGCCCCTATCCCGTGTTTCCCACGATTTTGTCACTTATTTTGCATATGAGGCTTTAGTTTGATTGCTTATCATTCACCATGTTCACGCATTATATTTATCCTCTCGTTTATGATCCTTATACCCTTACCCACATGAGTTTGCTAGCTACATGCCAAATAGCCTACCCTAGCCTTGCTAGTTACCGCTTTGCTTACTCTTGTGCTCGTTCTTCGGGTTTTGATCGTGCTACGACTTGCTGACGCCGTTGGCTTTGAGAGTGTTGGTGAATATGGTCGGGATTGCTGTTTCCCCGACCTATGATGAGGTTTTCCGCAACCATGTGAGTGTGCTCTTTTGCTCAAGAAAAAAAGACACAAAAATCTAAAACAAAATCAAACAACACACAAAAATCAAAAGAAAGAAAAGTGTGTGCACAAAAAAATAAAAGTTGTTGTTGTTGTTACATGAGTGAGCACTTCTATTCGATTCCGTTGTTGCATTGATGTGTAAAGGAGACCGATTTGCTGCTTTCGGTCCGTTTTCATGAGAGTTGGGTTCCGTTTTGGTTGGACGAGCACTTGAGTAGTAGTATTAGTGGTTTCTAGTGGCTTAGCTCCACGATTTCATAATCATTCGGTCCACCTTTTTGCCCTTATCCTCTCTATGGCCTTTACACCCCCTTATCCTATGTAAGCCCTCATGTTTGCTCCGTTTTTGTGACATTATTTGTGTACGGGAATGCGAGATTTGGTCCACATTAGATTGCGGGCGTGCTTCCACCAGTTGAGTAGGTGAGTGTCACTATATACTTCGCCTTGTTCATCATTTGAGTAGAGTGGAAACCGCGAGAGGTCCGTGATTTGATTGCTAGAGAGCCTACGTTTAAGCCATGCTATTCATTCTGCGCCGTTTTGTAATTCTCATCCGTTAGCTTGCTATTTCCATACGTCCCATGCTGCTTCGGGATTGATCGCCATTTGCTCATGCTGCTTGCGGTTTGGTGATTGTTGGGGAAGTTTTCATTTGCTCGCCTTGTCCTCTATTTTCTGTCATGCTTTGTTGCTTGAGGACAAGCAACGGTTCGGTTTGGGGGAGTTTGATATCTCATATATTTACGTTCTTATAGCCCCCTGTCGCTTGCGTTTCTTCGCGTTTCTCGTGCTTTTATACGCGTTTCAGCTCCTATTTCTCTCCGTTTTGGCACTGCTGCGTTTTTGTGTCCATTTTGCAGGTACAAGCGCATATTTGGAGTTTAGGAGGCTGTTCGGGAGGTTTCATAATGTTTCGTGAAGTTTCGTGAAGTTTCAAGGTGTTTCGAGCTCGTTTCGTTGCGTTTCGGTTGCACACGAGCCTCGTTTCAATGCATGAAGGTGTTCCGGGACCTTGGCTCGGGATTTGAAGCTCCCATAATCATCCTAAGACTCGTCCCTACTCATGAGCAAAGTACATTAGCCTTGGGACAACAAGAAGAAAGAAAGTTGGCTTTCTTTGAGCCAAAAGAAGCAAAAACAAGAAAAAAAACTAAGTACAAAAGAAGCACAAAAGAGGACTTGAACTGAAGGCTCCGGGATGACCTTGTCCCGTCCGGGGTGCACTTGTCCCGTGCGGGATGGCCCCTGTCCCGTCCGGGACCACCTAGGGACAGCTGAGAGACGCTTCGTTAGCTTAAAATGTTTTGTCTATTTGAGGGGGCAAAACACATTATTTTCGTCTGAAATTTTTAGAGCATTTTCCTAAGACTTTAAACTAGTTTCTCTCCAAAATTTAGGTCTTGAATAATTTTCTATCTTGTATTTCAAATTCCCGACTCGGATTGCTTGTTTGATCATCCTATTTCGGTATTGTTGTTTTTGTTCTTTGATTTCTCTTGCAATTTCTGATTAGGTTTTGTTATAAACTTCACTTATTTGATTGTCATCTCTTTATTTATCATCTTTGATCATGTTTTCATCTTTCTCATTTGCTTTTGTTGTTAAATTCGCTATGTGTGAGTAGTCTCTTATCTAGGGAGGAAGGGTGAATCATGGGTTTTGGTTTTGGTTGTTTTTGATGATCTTTTTGAGTAGGTTTTGTGCTTGCTTTGTTTAGTCCTTGCTTGATTGCTCTCGTTGATTCCTTGATCACGTTTTAGCGAGTATCTAGCACCCTTGAACTTAAGAACGAAAGCCTAGTTCTAGGGTAGGCGCGAGACTAAACATTAGGACCCTCGATTGTAAGTTGCGAGAGCCCGCATTCGAGACCTAGAGGAAGCTTATGACCGAGAGGACGAGCTTAACCCTTAGCATGTGCGATTCCTTACTCATTCCGATCATCATCCTTGACCTTGACTTACCCATTGCCTAGACCGACTCCCTAGACCTTTCTCCCATCGCTTTAAACCCTTACTTTTGCGCTCTAGTTTTAGTAACCTCAACACTCGAACCGAGACTAGAATCGCTAAGAATAACCAACATTACGACCTTCTCCCTGCGGATTTCGACCCGACTTACCCTTGCTACCCGCTAGTGTTGAGTTTGGATTATTTTTGATTAGGTGACGCGACTAAGCCTATCAGATGCAATCATAGGCTTTATAACGTTTTTAATATCATGGTTCTGACAAGAAAATTATACGTCAACTCAAATAATAGATATGAGGCAATGAGGCATAAAGTTTTAAACAATATAAGTTAGATGTTTATTTTAAATTTCGTAATTAATACAATAAATAACAAAAAAAATGCTAATGTGTTTTGTAACTTGCTAAATGATAAAAATTGAATTAAATTAATTAGAATATAGTAGGAGTTATAACAAGATAAACTCTTAACGCAAGTAATTATTTTAATGAAAAAACGTTATGTACTGCTCATTATTTCAAGTGATATACATATATATATACAGTGACATTGTATCTTGAATCTACCACTTAACCTCAACATCATATTAAATCCATTATAATTCTTGCAATCTTATTTTAAACAACAACATAAGATTTGTTTTTTAAAAACGAGTTTTCATGGATTTTAAATCAAGATCCTCGAAGAATTTACTGGCTACAATAGTTACTTTTATCTTTTTCGCGTCGTTTGCAATTGCACATACTCCTACTAGGGATGATAAACTTCATAAATGCGCAACGGTTCTTGGAGAAACGTGTGGCAATTCAATATTTCATTATATATTCGGTAATGGAAGACACGTACCAGAAGAATGTTGCACCCGTATGCAGAAGTCTGGAAAGTCGTGTCACGACCATTTATTAAATGTGACCCTAAGACTCGAGCAATTTCCTAAGCAACGAGCAGAAGAAATACGACACAAAAATGATAAAGCATGGAAGATTTGCAAGGTATATGGTCAAATTCCTCCTCCCGGGGATAGTAAAGTTGAAAAATGTTTAAGGTTTCTTGGAGACACGTGCGGTGATTCTATATACCATTATGTGTTTGGTTTTGGAAAACACGTACCAAAAGAATGTTGCACCCTTGTGATAAAATTTGGAAAGGGGTGTCATGATCTTTTATCACATGTGGCTCTAAGAGATGAAGAGTATCCTAAGCAACGAGCAAAAGATATCAAGCAAAAACATGCTAAAGTATGGGAGATTTGCAAGAAAGATGGTCAAATTTCAAATTAACATTCTCTCGGTTAATTTTACTTTCGTGTGATCTTAATATACAATAATAAATTTCATAGCTTACATTTAATTACATATGTGTTATTTATGTTCGATATTTTAATTATGAAGTTAAACACCGTTGTTAAATTTTTAAGATAAATAAAGGAGTGATTATATTCGTACAATCTTGATATTTAATATGGATGATATAAAATCTTTCCCAGCAAATTAATATACATGCGTTATTTTCATATTTCAAAGAATGCGCCGTGAAAAAATATTTGATCTCTCTACACAAATTAATATGAACATCGTAATAGACATAATAACCACATTGATATATACTACGTAATATTCTTTCCACGAATGCGCCTTGAAAAACCATTTGATCTCTCTACGCAAACGCCAAATATTACAACAAATTAATCATATAAATTAATAATTGAGTGTATATCCCAGATCGAAATTGAGTTGATCCTAACCTTTTGCTCGACAGGAAGATTATTGTCTCGAAAACATCACTATTTGCTTCATCATTTCAACACTGGGATTAGATTAATCAAAATTTATATATTAATCATGTTAATTTTTGTTACTTTTATTAATGTTATATGCTTAATCTGTTGTTTAACATTATTGTACACCATATCTTATTTTACAATAAAATATTGACTTTCAAATTTAAATGACTGTCTAAATGAACTCTTCAATATTTTAATATTGTTTTAAACTATTAAATATTAATTTTTCTTAAATTGTAAGAACTCTACATTATTTTCTTGATTTTCTCTATATTATTATTATTATTATGATTATTATTATTATTATTATTATTTACCCCCACCCACTATAAAAAGGAAAATGTTTCTACTTCTTGCGCTTAATTTTCACACTACAAATAAACAGTGAATAGTGACAGAATGATGCGAAAATTATGCGGAAACGAATTACAGGAAAATAAATAAAATGATATTTGTTTGGAAATATTTTGAGATCTCGAACCAATGGGATATTTGCTCGAAATAGATCTATATTTCGAACAATGGTGAGAACAACCAAGACCTATTGATTTCTACTCGTGTTAATACCTTGAAAACGTGTCAAAGCAAAACGAATTTGGAACGAAATTCGTCGATCCAGTTTACAACTGTAAACCAGAACCTTAATGTTTTTATTCAATAATTCCATGTTCTCAAAACTATTACAATAACCATTATTTATACTAAAACAATAAGATAACTTTCTTGATTAGTTAAGGAATAAAATAAAACTCCTATTAAAATATAGTAAATAAAACTAATAACTTAAACAAATTAGTAAACTACTTATAATCTATTACTAATAAATTTAGGAAAACTTCCAATGAAATAAACATAATTATTTTCGTATCAGAGAACATTTGTGATGGAAAAAATCCCGTCACAAAAACATTATATGTGACGGAAAATATTTCTGACGGGCAATCCGTCACAAATATATTTTTTGTGTGATAGCTTGTCTGTCATAACGTTGACCGAAACTTAACTTTTTTACCTCAAAAGTCAAGGTTTTGGTCAAATTTGTGACGGGGTAGCCGTCATAAAGAATATGTTTGTGCGGACATTTCGTCACAAGTTTGACCAAAGTCATGACTTTCTTTTATTTTGTGTTTGACCGGAAAGGCGTCAGAAGTCCGTCACAAGTCAATTTTGTGACGGGTAATCCGTCACAATTGTGTTTTTTGTGACCATTTATAGTGACTCCTTTGTGACGTGTTTTTCGTCACAAATTTGGTTTTTGTGACGGGAAATGCAGCTTTATGACGGACCCTTTGTCACTATCGACAGTATTTTTTTAGTGTCACATAATCATATTTTTAAAGATGAATTTCGAATTAAACGAGCCTCCCTTGTTGATGATGAACCCATATTATGTGTCTATTACTCCATAGATGAATTATTAATACTTGAAGTTAATGACGTATATGGTACAACAACATCTTATTAGTCGTTATAGATCAAACATATATCATCATTTTCCACTTTAATGTAGGTACCGATTAATTATGTGTAATATCAATGTGCAAGTGATTATTGAAAAGATGAAGGTTGTAATGAAGGTATGTTTTCAATCTACTATAGTTAGTACGGTTATTATTTGTTTTGATGTTTTCTTACTAAATTGGTGATTACAAAAAAAAATAAAAAAAAAAAAAAAAAAAAAAAAAAACCCTACATACATTAGAGTCATCTTTTATTTGAAGTTCTTGGGTTTAATTGTGTGTCAATAAATCTGCGATTCAGGATACAAACTAATAAACGGTATATATATATAAACAAATAGCAACTACATATACGCTTCTAGTGTCTCCTATAACAAAATGTCAATCTTTTCCGCGAGTATAGGGAAGCAAAACGTGCTAAAAAAGATCAGTCTAACAATTTTATAGTTTCCTTTTTCTTTGTTGGCGACTTTATTTGTGCTATGAATCAGCAAAAATGCCACCATAACATTATAATAATAAATGAGTACAACTATTATCTACCTCTCTTAATAAAATGATCCTATGGTGAATGGTATTAGACTATTAGGGTTATTATTTTCTATAGGATTTACACATATATATTACATCTTTACTTGAAACATACGAATGACAAATATTATCCGTTTTATGATTTGTTATTATTTAATTTGTACATTTGAAAAAATCAAGTATTTACAATTTCATCAAAGTACCCAATGTGATCAAATACAAATGAGTAACAAACTTTTTAGATACAATCATAGGCTTTATAACGTTTTTAATATCATGGTTCTGACAAGAAATTATACGTCAAATCAAATAATAGATATGAGGCAATGAGGCATAAAGTTTTAAACAATATAAGTTAGATGTTTATTTTAAATTTCGTAATTAATACAATAAATAACAAAAAAAATGCTAATGAGTTTTGTAACTTGCCAAATGATAAAAATTGAATTAAATTAATTAGAATGTAGTAGGAGTTATAACAAGATAAACTCTTAACGCAAGTAATTATTTTAATGAAAAAATGTTATGTACTGCTCATTATTATTATTATTATTATTATTATTATTATTATTATTATTATTATTATTATTATTATTATTATTATTATTATTATTATTATTATTATTATTATTATTATTATTATTATTCTTATTCTTATTATTATTATTATTATTATTATTATTATTATTATTATTATTTACCCCCACCCACTATAAAAAGGAAAATGTTTCTACTTCTTGCGCTTAATTTTCACACTACAAATAAACAGTGAATAGTGACAGAATGATGCGAAAATTATGCGGAAACGAATTACAGGAAAATAAATAAAATGATATTTGTTTGGAAATATTTTGAGATCTCGAACCGATGGGATATTTGCTCGAAATAGATCTATATTTCGAACAATGGTAAGAACAACCAAGACCTATTGATTTCTACTCGTGTTAATACCTTGAAAACGCCTCAAAGCAAAACGAATTTGGAACGAAATTCGTCGATCCAGTTTACAACTGTAAACCAAAACCTTAATGTTTTTATTCTATAATTCCATGTTCTCAAAACTATTACAATAACCATTATTTATACTAAAACAATAAGATAACTTCCTTGATTAGTTAAGGAATAAAATAAAACTCCTATTAAAATATAGTAAATAAAACTACTCCCTCCGTTTCAGTGAATTGTTTACAGTTTGACTTTTTTGTGAGGGGAAAAAAGTCAAACTGTAAACAAATGATTGAAACAGAGGGAGTAATAACTTAAACAAATTAGTAATCTACTTATAATCTATTACTAATAAATTTAGGAAAACTTCCAATGAAATAATCATAATTATTTTCGTATCAGAGAACATTTGTGATGGAAAAAATCCCGTCACAAAAACATTATATGTGACGGAAAATATTTCTGACGTGCAATCCGTCAGAAATATATTTTTTTGTGATGGCTTGTCTGTCATAACGTTGACCGAAACTTAACTTTTTTACCTCAAAAGTCAAGGTTTTTGTCAAATTTGTGACGGGGTAGCCGTCATAAAGAATATGTTTGTGTGGACATTTCGTCACAAGTTTGACCAAAGTCTTGACTTTCTTTTAATTTGTGTTTGACCGGAAAGGCGTCACAAGTCCGTCACAAGTCAATTTTGTGACGAGTAATCCGTCACAATTGTGTTTTTTGTGACCATTTATAGTGACTCCTTTGTGATGTGTTTTTCGTCACAAATTTGGTTTTTGTGACGGGAAATGCAGCTTTATGACGGACTCTCCGTCACTATCGACAGTATTTTTTTAGTGTCACATAATCATATCTTTAAAGATGAATTTCGAATTAAACGAGCCTCCCTTGTTGATGATGAACCCATATTATGTGTCTATTACTCCATAGATGAATTATCATTACTTGAAGTTAATGACGTATATGGTACAACAACATCTTATTAGTCGTTATAGATCAAACATATATCATCATTTTCCACTTTAATGTAGTTACCGATTAATTATGTGTACTATCAATGTGCAAGTGATTATTTAAAAGATGAAGGTTGTAAAGAAGGTATGTTTTCGATCTACTATAGTTAGTACGGTTATTATTTGTTTTGATGTTTTCTTACTAAATTGGTGATTACAAAAAAAAAAAAAAAAAAAAAAACAATAAAAAAAAAAGGGAAATTCTCACTTGTACCCTCGAAGGATTTGGTTTTCTCACTTGTACCCCTGCTTTTCACGAAATCTCACTTGTACCCCTAATCTTTATTACTTATTCTCAAGTGTGGCCAATCTTTCATTTTTCTTCAATTTTTGTTCAATTTTCCCTCTTTCATTTTTCTTCAATTTTCCTTCCATTTTGATCCAAATTTTCCCTTCATTTTCTTCATTAAATATCCCCCATTTCTTCATTTATTTCTTCATTAAATGTCAATCTTTTCCGCGAGTATAGGGAAGCAAAACGTGCTAAAAATGATCAGTCTAACAATTTTATAGTTTCCTTTTTCTTTGTTGGCGACTTTATTTGTGCTATGAATCAGCAAAAATGCCACCATAACATTATAATGATAAATGAGTACAACTATTATCTACCTCTCTTAATAAAATGATCCTATGGTGAATGGTATTAGACTATTAGGGTTATTATTTTCTATAGGATTTACACATATATATTACATCTTTACTTGAAACATACGAATTACAAATATTATCCGTTTTATGATTTGTTATTATTTAATTTCTACATTTGAAAAAATAAAGTATTTACAATTCCATCAAAGTACCCTATGTGATCAAATACAAATGAGTAACAAACTTTTTAGATACAATCATAGGCTTTATAACGTTTTTAATATCATGGTTCTGACAAGAAATTATACGTCAACTCAAATAATAGATATGAGGCAATGAGGCATAAAGTTTTAAACAATATAAGTTAGATGTTTATTTTAAATTTCGTAATTAATACAATAAATAACAAAAAAAATGCTAATGAGTTTTGTAACTTGCTAAATGATAAAAATTGAATTAAATTAATTAGAATATAGTAGGAGTTATAACAAGATAAACTCTTAACGCAAGTAATTATTTTAATGAAAAAACGTTATGTACTGCTCATTATTTCAAGTGTTATACATCTATATATACTGTGACATTGTATCTTGAATCTACCACTTAACCTCAACATCATATTAAATCCATTATAATTCTTGTAACCTTATTTTAACCACCAACATAAGATTTGTTTTTGAAAAACGAGTTTTCATGGATTTTAAATCAAGATCCTCAAAGAATTTACTGGCTACAATAGTTACTTTTATCTTTTTCGCGTCGTTTGCAATTGCACATACTCCTACTAGGGATGATAAACTTCATAAATGCGCAACGGTTCTTGGAGAAACGTGTGGCAATTCAATATTTCATTATATATTCGGTAATGGAAGTCACGCATTGTAAGAATGCCGCACTGTATGCAGAAATGCGGAAAGTCGTGTCACGACCATTTATTAAATGTGACCCTAAGACTCGAGCAATTTCCTAAGCAACGAGCAGAAGAAATACGACACAAAAATGATAAAGCATGGAAGATTTGCAAGGTATATGGTCAAATTCCTCCTCCCGGGGATAGTAAAGTTGAAAAATGTTTAAGGTTTCTTGGAGACACGTGCGGTGATTCTATATACCATTATGTGTTTGGTTTTGGAAAACACGTACCAAAAGAATGTTGCACCCTTGTGATAAAATTTGGAAAGGGGTGTCATGATCTTTTATCACATGTGGCTCTAAGAGATGAAGAGTATCCTAAGCAACGAGCAAAAGATATCAAGCAAAAACATGCTAAAGTATGGGAGATTTGCAAAAAAGATGGTCAAATTTCAAATTAACATTCTCTCGGTTAATTTTACTTTCGTGTGATCTTAATATACAATAATAAATTTCATAGCTTACATTTAATTACATATGTGTTATTTATGTTCGATATTTTAATTATGAAGTTAAACACCGTTGTTAAATTTTTAAGATAAATAAAGGAGTGATTATATTCGTACAATCTTGATATTTAACATGGATGATATAAAATCTTTTCCAGCAAATTAATATACATGCGTTATTTTCAGATTTCAAAGAATGCGCCGTGAAAAAATATTTGATCTCTCTACACAAATTAATATGAACATCGTAATAGAAATAATAACCACATTGATATATACTACGTAACATTCTTTCCACGAATGCGCCTTGAAAACCATTTGATCTCTCTACGCAAACGCCAAATATTACAACAAATTAATCATATAAATTAATAATTGAGTGTATATCCCAGATCGAAATTGAGTTGATCCTAACCTTTTGCTCGACAGGATGATTATTGTCTCGAAAACATCACTATTTGCTTCATCATTTCAACACTGGGATTAGATTAATCAAGATTTATATATTAATCATGTTAATTTTTGTTTCTTTTATTAATGTTATATGCTTAATCTGTTGTTTAAGATTATTGTACACCATATCTTATTTTACAATAAAATATTGACTTTCAAATTTAAATGACTGTCTAAATGAACTCTTCAATATTTTAATATTGTTTTAAACTATTAAATATTAATTTTTCTTAAATTGTAAGAACTCTACATATTTTTCTTGATTTTCTCTATATTATTATTATTATTATTATTATTATTATTATTATTATTATTATTATTATTATTATTATTATTATTATTATTATTATTATTATTATTTAATTATTATTATTATTATTATTATTATTCTAATTATTACTATTATTCTAATTCTTACTATTATTATTATTATTATTATTATTATTATTATTATTATTATTATTATTATTATTATTATTATTATTATTATTATTATTATTATTATTATTATTATTATTATTATTATTATTTAATTATTTTTATTATTATTATTATTATTCTAATTATTACTATTATTCTAATTATTACTATTATTATTATTACTATTATTATTATTATTATTATTATTATTATTATTATTATTATTATTATTATTATTATTATTATTATTATTTACCCCCACCCACTATAAAAAAAGAAAATGTTTCTTCTTCTTGCACTTAATTTTCACACTACAAATAAACAGTGAATAGTGACAGAATGATGCGAAAATTATGCGGAAACGAATTACAGGAAAATAAATAAAATGATATTTGTTTGGAAATATTTTGAGATCTCGAACCGATGGGATATTTGCTCGAAATAGATCTGTATTTCGAACAATGGTCAGAACAACCAAGACCTATTGATTTCTACTCGTGTTAATACCTTGAAAACGCGTCAAAGCAAAACGAATTTGGAACGAAATTCGTCGATCCAGTTTACAACTGTAAACCAAAACCTTAATGTTTTTATTCAATAATTCCATGTTCTCAAAACTATTACAATAACCATTATTTATACTAAAACAATAAGATAACTTCCTTGATTAGTTAAGGAATAAAATAAAACTCCTATTAAAATATAGTAAATAAAACTAATAACTTAAACAAATTAGTAAACTACTTATAATCTATTACTAATAAATTTAGGAAAACTTCCAATGAAATAATCATAATTATTTTCGTATCAGAGAACATTTGTGATGGAAAAAATCCCGTCACAAAAACATTATATGTGACGGAAAATATTTCTGACGTGCAATCCGTCAGAAATATCTTTTTGTGATGGCTTGTCTGTCATAACGTTGACCGAAACTTAACTTTTTTACCTCAAAAGTCAAGGTTTTTGTCAAATTTGTGACGGGGTAGCCGTCATAAAGAATATGTTTGTGCGGACATTTCGTCACAAGTTTGACCAAAGTCTTGACTTTCTTTTAATTTGTGTTTGACCGGAAAGGCGTCACAAGTCCGTCACAAGTCAATTTTGTGACGGGTAATCCGTCACAATTGTGTTTTTTGTGACCATTTATAGTGACTCCTTTGTGACGTGTTTTTCGTCACAAATTTGGTTTTTGTGACGGGAAATGCAGCTTTATGACGGACTCTCCGTCACTATCGACAGTATTTTTTTAGTGTCACATAATCATATCTTTAAAGATGAATTTCGAATTAAACGAGCCTCCCTTGTTGATGATGAACCCATATTATGTGTCTATTACTCCATAGATGAATTATCATTACTTGAAGTTAATGACGTATATGGTACAACAACATCTTATTAGTCGTTATAGATCAAACATATATCATCATTTTCCACTTTAATGTAGTTACCGATTAATTATGTGTACTATCAATGTGCAAGTGATTATTTAAAAGATGAAGGTTGTAAAAAAGGTATGTTTTTGATCTACTATAGTTAGTACGGTTATTATTTGTTTTGATGTTTTCTTACTAAATTGGTGATTACAAAAAAAAAAAAAAAAAAAAAACAAAAAAAAACCCTATATACATTAGAGTCATCTTTTATTTGAAGTTCTTGGGTTTAATTGTGGGTCAATAAATCTGCGATTCAGGATACAAACTAATAAACGGTATATATATATGAACAAATAGCCACTACATATACGCTTCTAGTGTCTCCTATAACATAATGTCAATCTTTTCCTCGAGTATAGGGAAGCAAAACGTGCTAAAAATGATCAGTCTAACAATTTTATAGTTTCCTTTTTCTTTGTTGGCGACTTTATTTGTGCTATGAATCAGCAAAAATGCCACCATAACATTATAATGATAAATGAGTACAACTATTATCTACCTCTCTTAATAAAATGATCCTATGGTGAATGGTATTAGACTATTAGGGTTATTATTTTCTATAGGATTTACACATATATATTACATCTTTACTTGAAACATACGAATTACAAATATTATCCGTTTTATGATTTGTTATTATTTAATTTTTACATTTGAAAAAATCAAGTATTTACAATTCCATCAAAGTACCCAATGTGATCAAATACAAATGAGTAACAAACTTTTTAGATACAATCATAGGCTTTATAACGTTTTTAATATCATGGTTCTGACAAGAAATTATACGTCAACTCAAATAATAGATATGAGGCAATGAGGCATAAAGTTTTAAACAATATAAGTTAGATGTTTCTTTTAAATTTCGTAATTAATACAATAAATAACAAAAAAAATGCTAATGAGTTTTGTAACTTGCTAAATGATAAAAATTGAATTAAATTAATTAGAATATAGTAGGAGTTATAACAAGATAAACTCTTAACGCAAGTAATTATTTTAATGAAAAAACGTTATGTACTGCTCATTATTTCAAGTGTTATACATCTATATATACAGGGACATTGTATCTTGAATCTATCACTTAACCTCAACATCATATTAAATCCATTATAATTCTTGTAATCTTATTTTAACCAACAACATAAGATTTGTTTTTTAAAAACGAAGTTTTCATGGATTTTAAATCAAGATCCTCAAGAATTTCATCGCAACAATAGTTACTTTTATCTTTTTTGCGTCGATTGCAATTGCTCATACTCCTACTAGGGATGATAAACTTCATAAATGCGCATCGGATCTTGGAGAAACGTGTGGCAATTCAATATTTCATTATATATTCGGTAATGGAAGACATGTACTGAAGAATCTTTGCACTGTATGCGAAATGCGGAAAGTCGTGTCATGACCATTTATTAAATGTGACCCTAAGACTCGAGCAATTTCCTAAGCAACGAAAGCGTAAGAAATACGACACAAAAATGATAAAGCATGGAAGATTTGCAAGGTATATGGTCAAATTCCTCCTCCCGGGATAGTAAAGTTGAAAAATGTTTAAGGTTTCTTGGAGACACGTCGGTGATTCTATATACCATTATGTGTTTGGTTTTGGAAAACACGTACTAAAAAGAATGTTGCACCCTTGTGATAAAATTTGGAAAGGGGTGTCATGATCTTTTATCACATGTGGCTCTAAGAGATAAAGAGTATCCTAAGCAACGAGCAAAAGATATCAAGCAAAAACATGCTAAAGTATGGGAGATTTGCAAAAGATGGTCAAATTTCAAATTAACATTCTCTCGGTTAATTTTACTTTCGTGTGATCTTAATATACAATAATAAATTTCATAGCTTACATTTAATTACATATGTGTTATTTATGTTCGATATTTTAATTATGAAGTTAAACACCGTTGTTAAATTTTTAAGATAAATAAAGGAGTGATTATATTAAATAATCTTGATATTTAACATGGATGATATAAAATCTTTTCCAGCAAATTAATATACATGCGTTATTTTCAGATTTCAAAGAATGCGCCGTGAAAAAATATTTGATCTCTCTACACAAATTAATATGAACATCGTAATAGAAATAATAACCACATTGATATATACTACGTAACATTCTTTCCACGAATGCGCCTTGAAAACCATTTGATCTCTCTACGCAAACGCCAAATATTACAACAAATTAATCATATAAATTAATAATTGAGTGTATATCCCAGATCGAAATTGAGTTGATCCTAACCTTTTGCTCGACGGGATGATTATTGTCTCGAAAACATCACTATTTGCTTCATCATTTCAACACTGGGATTAGATTAATCAAGATTTATATACTAATCATGTTAATTTTTGTTACTTTTATTAATGTTATATGCTTAATCTGTTGTTTAAGATTATTGTACACCATATCTTATTTTACAATAAAATATTGACTTTCAAATTTAAATGACTGTCTAAATGAACTCTTCAATATTTTAATATTGTTTTAAACTATTAAATATTAATTTTTCTTAAATTGTAAGAACTCTACATATTTTTCTTGATTTTCTCTATATTATTATTATTATTATTATTATTATTATTATTATTATTATTATTATTATTATTATTATTATTATTATTATTATTATTATTATTATTATTATTATTATTATTATTATTATTATTATTATTATTTAATTATTTTTATTATTATTATTATTATTCTAATTATTACTATTATTCTAATTATTACTATTATTATTATTATTATTATTATTATTATTATTATTATTATTATTATTATTATTATTATTATTATTATTATTATTATTATTATTATTATTATTATTATTATTATTATTTACCCCCACCCACTATAAAAAAGAAAATGTTTCTTCTTCTTGCACTTAATTTTCACACTACAAATAAACAGTGAATAGTGATGTAATGATGCGAAAATTATGCTAAACGAATTACAGGAAAATAAATAAAATGATATTTGTTTGGAAATATTTTGAGATCTCGAACTGATGGGATATTTGCTCTAAATAGATCTCAGATTTCTAACAATGGTCGAACAACCAAGACCTATTGATTTCTACTCGTGTTAATACCTTGAAAACGCGTCAAAGCAAAACGAATTTGGAACGAAATTCGTCGATCCAGTTTACAACTGTAAACCAAAACCTTAATGTTTTTATTCAATAATTTCATGTTCTCAAAACTATTACAATAACCATTATTTATACTAAAACAATAAGATAACTTCCTTGATTAGTTAAGGAATAAAATAAAACTCCTATTAAAATATAGTAAATAAAACTAATAACTTAAACAAATTAGTAAACTACTTATAATCTATTACTAATAAATTTAGGAAAACTTCCAATGAAATAATCATAATTATTTTCGTATCAGAGAACATTTGTGATGGAAAAAATCCCGTCACAAAAACATTATATGTGACGGAAAATATTTACGATGTGCAATCCGTCAAATATATTTTTGTGATGGCTTATGCATCATAACGTTGACCGAAACTTAACTTTTTTACCTCAAAAGTCAAGGTTTTTGTCAAATTTGTGACGGGGTAGCCGTCATAAAGAATATGTTTGTGCGGACATTTTGTCACAAGTTTGACCAAATTCTTGACTTTCTTTTAATTTGTGTTTGACCGGAAAGGCGTCACAAGTCCGTCACAAGTCAATTTTGTGACGGGTAATCCGTCACAATTGTGTTTTTTGTGACCATTTATAGTGACTCCTTTGTGACGTGTTTTTCGTCACAAATTTGGTTTTTGTGACGGGAAATGCAGCTTTATGACGGACTCTCCGTCACTATCGATGATATTTTTAGTGTCACATAATCATATCTTTAAAGATGAATTTCGAATTAAACGAGCCTCCCTTGTTGATGATGAACCCATATTATGTGTCTATTACTCCATAGATGAATTATCATTACTTGAAGTTAATGACGTATATGGTACAACAACATCTTATTAGTCGTTATAGATCAAACATATATCATCATTTTCCACTTTAATGTAGTTACCGATTAATTATGTGTACTATCAATGTGCAAGTGATTATTTAAAAGATGAAGGTTGTAAAGAAGGTATGTTTTCGATCTACTATAGTTAGTACGGTTATTATTTGTTTTGATGTTTTCTTACTAAATTGGTGATTACAAAAAAAAAAAAAAAAAACAAAAAAAAACCCTACATACATTAGAGTCATCTTTTATTTGAAGTTCTTGGGTTTAATTGTGGGTCAATAAATCTGCGATTCAGGATACAAACTAATAAACGGTATATATATATGAACAAATAGCCACTACATATACGCTTCTAGTGTCTCCTATAACATAATGTCAATCTTTTCCGCGAGTATAGGGAAGCAAAACGTGCTAAAAATGATCAGTCTAACAATTTTATAGTTTCCTTTTTCTTTGTTGGCGACTTTATTTGTGCTATGAATCAGCAAAAATGCCACCATAACATTATAATGATAAATGAGTACAACTATTATCTACCTCTCTTAATAAAATGATCCTATGGTGAATGGTATTAGACTATTAGGGTTATTATTTTCTATAGGATTTACACATATATATTACATCTTTACTTGAAACATACGAATTACAAATATTATCCGTTTTATGATTTGTTATTATTTAATTTCTACATTTGAAAAAATAAAGTATTTACAATTCCATTAAAGTACCCTATGTGATCAAATACAAATGAGTAACAAACTTTTTAGATACAATCATTGGCTTTATAACGTTTTTAATATCATGGTTCTGACAAGAAATTATACGTCAACTCAAATAATAGATATGAGGCAATGAGGCATAAAGTTTTAAACAATATAAGTTAGATGTTTATTTTAAATTTCGTAATTAATACAATAAATAACAAAAAAAATGCTAATGAGTTTTGTAACTTGCTAAATGATAAAAATTGAATTAAATTAATTAGAATATAGTAGGAGTTATAACAAGATAAACTCTTAACGCAAGTAATTATTTTAATGAAAAAACGTTATGTCTTGCTCATTATTTCAAGTGTTATACATCTATATATACAGGGACATTGTATCTTGAATCTATCACTTAACCTCAACATCATATTAAATCCATTATAATTCTTGTAATCTTATTTTAACCAACAACATAAGATTTGTTTTTTAAAAAGCGAAGTTTTCATGGATTTTAAATCAAGATCCTCGAAGAATTTCTTGGCTACAATAGTTACTTTTATCTTTTTCGCTGCGTTTGCAATTGCACATACTCCTACTAGGGATGATAAACTTCATAAATGCATAGCGGTTCTTGGAGAAACGTGTGGCAATTCAATATTTCATTATATATTCGGTAATGGAAGACACGTGCAGGAAGAATCTTTGCACCGTATGCAGAAATGAGGAAAGTCGTGTCACGACCATTTATTAAATGTGACCCTAAGACTCGAGCAATTTCCTAAGCAACGAGCGTAAGAAATACGACACAAAAATGATAAAGCATGGAAGATTTGCAAGGTATATGGTCAAATTCCTCCTCCTGGGATAGTAAAGTTGAAAAATGTTTAAGGTTTCTTGGAGACACGTAAGGTGATTCTATATACCATTATGTGTTTGGTTTTGGAAAACACGTACTAAAAGAATGTTGCACCCTTGTGATAAAATTTGGAAAGGGTGTCATGATCTTTTATCACATGTGGCTCTAAGAGATGAAGAGTATCCTAAGCAACGAGCAAAAGATATCAAGCAAAAACATGCTAAAGTATGGGAGATTTGCAAAAAAGATGGTCAAATTTCAAATTAACATTCTCTCGGTTAATTTTACTTTAGTGTGATCTTAATATACAATAATAAATTTCATAGCTTACATTTAATTACATATGTGTTATTTATGTTCGATATTTTAATTATGAAGTTAAACACCGTTGTTAAATTTTTAAGATAAATAAAGGAGTGATTATATTCGTACAATCTTGATATTTAACATGGATGATATAAAATCTTTTCCAGCAAATTAATATACATGCGTTATTTTCAGATTTCAAAGAATGCTAGTGAAAAATATTTGATCTCTCTACACAAATTAATATGAACATCGTAATAGAAATAATAACCACATTGATATATACTACGTAACATTCTTTCCACGAATGCGCCTTGAAAACCATTTGATCTCTCTACGCAAACGCCAAATATTACAACAAATTAATCATATAAATTAATAATTGAGTGTATATCCCAGATCGAAATTGAGTTGATCCTAACCTTTTGCTCGACAGGATGATTATTGTCTCGAAAACATCACTATTTGCTTCATCATTTCAACACTGGGATTAGATTAATCAAGATTTATATATTAATCATGTTAATTTTTGTTTCTTTTATTAATGTTATATGCTTAATCTGTTGTTTAAGATTATTGTACACCATATCTTATTTTACAATAAAATATTGACTTTCAAATTTAAATGACTGTCTAAATGAACTCTTCAATATTTTAATATTGTTTTAAACTATTAAATATTAATTTTTCTTAAATTGTAAGAACTCTACATATTTTTCTTGATTTTCTCTATACTATTATTATTATTATTATTATTATTATTATTATTATTATTATTATTATTATTATTATTATTATTATTATTATTATTATTATTATTATTATTATTATTATTATTATTATTATTTAATTATTATTATTATTATTATTATTATTCTAATTATTACTATTATTCTAATTATTACTATTATTATTATTATTATTATTATTATTATTATTATTATTATTATTATTATTATTATTATTATTATTATTATTATTATTATTATTTACCCCCACCCACTATAAAAAGGAAAATGTTTCTTCTTCTTGCACTTAATTTTCACACTACAAATAAACAGTGAATAGTGACAGAATGATGCGAAAATTATGCGGAAACGAATTACAGGAAAATAAATAAAATGATATTTGTTTGGAAATATTTTGAGATCTCGAACCAATGGGATATTTGCTCGAAATAGATCTATATTTCGAACAATGGTCAGAACAACCAAGACCTATTTATTTCTACTCGTGTTAATACCTTGAAAACGCGTCAAAGCAAAACGAATTTGGAACGAAATTCGTCGATCCAGTTTACAACTGTAAACCAAAACCTTAATGTTTTTATTCAATAATTCCATGTTCTCAAAACTATTACAATAACCATTATTTATACTAAAACAATAAGATAACTTCCTTGATTAGTTAAGGAATAAAATAAAACTCCTATTAAAATATAGTAAATAAAACTAATAACTTAAACAAATTAGTAAACTACTTATAATCTATTACTAATAAATTTAGGAAAACTTCCAATGAAATAATCATAATTATTTTCGTATCAGAGAACATTTGTGATGGAAAAAATCCCGTCACAAAAACATTATATGTGACGGAAAATATTTCTGACGTGCAATCCGTCAGAAATATATTTTTTTGTGATGGCTTGTCTGTCATAACGTTGACCGAAACTTAACTTTTTTACCTCAAAAGTCAAGGTTTTTGTCAAATTTGTGACGGGGTAGCCGTCATAAAGAATATGTTTGTGCGGACATTTCGTCACAAGTTTGACCAAAGTCTTGACTTTCTTTTAATTTGTGTTTGACCGGAAAGGCGTCACAAGTCCGTCACAAGTCAATTTTGTGACGGGTAATCCGTCACAATTGTGTTTTTTGTGACCATTTATAGTGACTCCTTTGTGACGTGTTTTTCGTCACAAATTTGGTTTTGTGACGAAATGCGACTTTATGACTGACTCTCCGTCACTATCGATGTGATATTTTTAGTGTCACATAATCATATCTTTAAAGATGAATTTCATATTAAGCGAGCCTCCCTTGTTGATGATGAACCCATATTATGTGTCTATTACTCCATAGATGAATTATCATTACTTGAAGTTAATGACGAATATGGTACAACAACATCTTATTAGTCGTTATAGATCAAACATATATCATCATTTTCCACTTTAATGTAGTTACCGATTAATTATGTGTACTATCAATGTGCAAGTGATTATTTAAAAGATGAAGGTTGTAAAGAAGGTATGTTTTCGATCTACTATAGTTAGTACGGTTATTATTTGTTTTGATGTTTTCTTACTAAATTGGTGATTACAAAAAAAAAAAAAAAAAACAAAAAAAAACCCTACATACATTAGAGTCATCTTTTATTTGAAGTTCTTGGGTTTAATTGTGGGTCAATAAATCTGCGATTCAGGATACAAACTAATAAACGGTATATATATATATGAACAAATAGCCACTACATATACGCTTCTAGTGTCTCCTATAACATAATGTCAATCTTTTCCGCGAGTATAGGGAAGCAAAACGTGCTAAAAATGATCACCTAACAATTTTATAGTTTCCTTTTTCTTTGTTGGTGACTTTATTTGTGCTATGAATCAAAGAAATGTCACCATAACATTATAATGATAAATGAGTACAACTATTATCTACCTCTTAATAAAATGATCCTATGGTGAATGGTATTAGACTATTAGGGTTATTATTTTCTATAGGATTTACACATATATATTACATCTTTACTTGAAACATACGAATTACAAATATTATCCGTTTTATGATTTGTTATTATTTAATTTCTACATTTGAAAAAATAAAGTATTTACAATTCCATCAAAGTACCCTATGTGATCAAATACAAATGAGTAACAAACTTTTTAGATACAATCATAGGCTTTATAACGTTTTTAATATCATGGTTCTGACAAGAAATTATACGTCAACTCAAATAATAGATATGAGGCAATGAGGCATAAAGTTTTAAACAATATAAGTTAGATGTTTATTTTAAATTTCGTAATTAATACAATAAATAACAAAAAAAATGCTAATGAGTTTTGTAACTTGCTAAATGATAAAAATTGAATTAAATTAATTAGAATATAGTAGGAGTTATAACAAGATAAACTCTTAACGCAAGTATTTATTTTAATGAAAAAACGTTATGTACTGCTCATTATTTCAAGTGTTATACATCTATATATACAGGGACATTGTATCTTGAATCTATCACTTAACCTCAACATCATATTAAATCCATTATAATTCTTGTAATCTTATTTTAACCAACAACATAAGATTTGTTTTTAAAACGAAGTTTTCATGGATTTTAAATCAAGATCCTCAAGAATTTCAAGCTACAATAGTTACTTTTATCTTTTTCAAGCGTCGTTTGCAATTGCACATACTCCTACTAGGGATGATAAACTTCATAAATGCATAGCGGTTCTTGGAGAAAGCGTGTGGCAATTCAATATTTCATTATATATTCGGTAATGGAAGACACGTGCAGGAAGAATCTTTGCACTGTATGCGAAATGCGGAAAGTCGTGTCACGACCATTTATTAAATGTGACCCTAAGACTCGAGCAATTTCCTAAGCAACGAGCGTAAGAAATACGACACAAAAATGATAAAGCATGGAAGATTTGCAAGGTATATGGTCAAATTCCTCCTCCCGGGGATAGTAAAGTTGAAAAATGTTTAAGGTTTCTTGGAGACACGTGCGGTGATTCTATATACCATTATGTGTTTGGTTTTGGAAAACACGTACCAAAAGAATGTTGCACCCTTGTGATAAAATTTGGAAAGGGGTGTCATGATCTTTTATCACATGTGGCTCTAAGAGATGAAGAGTATCCTAAGCAACGAGCAAAAGATATCAAGCAAAAACATGCTAAAGTATGGGAGATTTGCAAAAAAGATGGTCAAATTTCAAATTAACATTCTCTCGGTTAATTTTACTTTCGTGTGATCTTAATATACAATAATAAATTTCATAGCTTACATTTAATTACATATGTGTTATTTATGTTCGATATTTTAATTATGAAGTTAAACACTGTTGTTAAATTTTTAAGATAAATAAAGGAGTGATTATATTCGCATAATCTTGATATTTAACATGGATGATATAAAATCTTTTCGACAAATTAATATACATGCGTTATTTTGATTTCAAAGAATGCTAGTGAAAAATATTTGATCTCTCTACACAAATTAATATGAACATCGTAATAGAAATAATAACCACATTGATATATACTACGTAACATTCTTTCCACGAATGCGCCTTGAAAACCATTTGATCTCTCTACGCAAACGCCAAATATTACAACAAATTAATCATATAAATTAATAATTGAGTGTATATCCCAGATCGAAATTGAGTTGATCCTAACCTTTTGCTCGACAGGATGATTATTGTCTCGAAAACATCACTATTTGCTTCATCATTTCAACACTGGGATTAGATTAATCAAGATTTATATATTAATCATGTTAATTTTTGTTTCTTTTATTAATGTTATATGCTTAATCTGTTGTTTAAGATTATTGTACACCATATCTTATTTTACAATAAAATATTGACTTTCAAATTTAAATGACTGTCTAAATGAACTCTTCAATATTTTAATATTGTTTTAAACTATTAAATATTAATTTTTCTTAAATTGTAAGAACTCTACATATTTTTCTTGCTTATCTCTATATCATTATTATTATTATTATTATTTTTTTTATTTTTATTATTTTTATTTTTATTATTATTTTTTTTATTATTATTATTATTATTATTATTATTATTATTATTATTATTATTATTATTATTATTATTATTTAATTATTATTATTATTATTATTATTATTCTAATTATTATTATTATTCTAATTATTACTATTATTATTATTATTATTATTATTATTATTATTATTATTATTATTATTATTATTATTATTATTATTATTATTATTATTTACCCCCACCCACTATAAAAAGGAAAATGTTTCTTCTTCTTGCACTTAATTTTCACACTACAAATAAACAAAGTGAATAGTGATGTAATGATGCTAAAATTATGCGGAAAGGAATTACAGGAAAATAAATAAAATGATATTTGTTTGGAAATATTTTGAGATCTCGAACCAATGGGATATTTGCTCGAAATAGATCTATATTTCGAACAATGGTCAGAACAACCAAGACCTATTTATTTCTACTCGTGTTAATACCTTGAAAACGTCAAAGCAAAAGCGAATTTGGAACGAAATTCGTCGATCCAGATTACAACAGTAAACCAAAACCTTAATGTTTTTATTCAATAATTCCATGTTCTCAAAACTATTACAATAACCATTATTTATACTAAAACAATAAGATAACTTCCTTGATTAGTTAAGGAATAAAATAAAACTCCTATTAAAATATAGTAAATAAAACTAATAACTTAAACAAATTAGTAAACTACTTATAATCTATTACTAATAAATTTAGGAAAACTTCCAATGAAATAATCATAATTATTTTCGTATCAGAGAACATTTGTGATGGAAAAAATCCCCTCACAAAAACATTATATGTGACGGTAAAAATTTCTGACGTGCAATCCGTCGTAAATATATTTTTGTGATGGCTTGCATCATAACGTTGACCTAAACTTAACTTTTTACCTCAAAAGTCAAGGTTTTTGTCAAATTTGTGACGGGGTAGCCGTCATAAAGAATATGTTTGTGCGGACATTTCGTCACAAGTTTGACCAAAGTCTTGACTTTCTTTTAATTTGTGTTTGACCGGAAAGGCGTCACAAGTCCGTCACAAGTCAATTTTGTGACGGGTAATCCGTCACAATTGTGTTTTTTGTGACCATTTATAGTGACTCCTTTGTGACGTGTTTTTCGTCACAAATTTGGTTTTTAATGACGGAAATGCAGCTTTATGACGGACTCTCCGTCACTATCGACAGTATTTTTTTAGTGTCACATAATCATATCTTTAAAGATGAATTTCGAATTAAACGAGCCTCCCTTGTTGATGATGAACCCATATTATGTGTCTATTACTCCATAGATGAATTATCATTACTTGAAGTTAATGACGAATATGGTACAACAACATCTTATTAGTCGTTATAGATCAAACATATATCATCATTTTCCACTTTAATGTAGTTACCGATTAATTATGTGTACTATCAATGTGCAAGTGATTATTTAAAAGATGAAGGTTGTAAAGAAGGTATGTTTTCGATCTACTATAGTTAGTACGGTTATTATTTGTTTTGATGTTTTCTTACTAAATTGGTGATTACAAAAAAAAAAAAAAAAAACAAAAAAAAACCCTACATACATTAGAGTCATCTTTTATTTGAAGTTCTTGGGTTTAATTGTGGGTCAATAAATCTGCGATTCAGGATACAAACTAATAAACGGTATATATATATATGAACAAATAGCCACTACATATACGCTTCTAGTGTCTCCTATAACATAATGTCAATCTTTTCCGCGAGTATAGGGAAGCAAAACGTGCTAAAAATGATCAGTCTAACAATTTTATAGTTTCCTTTTTCTTTGTTGGTGACTTTATTTGTGCTATGAATCAGCAAAAATGTCACCATAACATTATAATGATAAATGAGTACAACTATTATCTACCTCTCTTAATAAAATGATCCTATGGTGAATGGTATTAGACTATTAGGGTTATTATTTTCTATAGGATTTACACATATATATTACATCTTTACTTGAAACATACGAATTACAAATATTATCCGTTTTATGATTTGTTATTATTTAATTTCTACATTTGAAAAAATAAAGTATTTACAATTCCATCAAAGTACCCTATGTGATCAAATACAAATGAGTAACAAACTTTTTAGATACAATCATAGGCTTTATAACGCTTTTAATATCATGGTTCGACAAGAAATTATACGTCAACTCAAATAATAGATATGAGGCAATGAGGCATAAAGTTTTAAACAATATAAGTTAGATGTTTATTTTAAATTTCAGTAATTAATACAATAAATAACAAAAAATGCTAATGAGTTTTGTAACTTGCTAAATGATAAAAATTGAATTAAATTAATTAGAATATAGTAGGAGTTATAACAAGATAAACTCTTACGCAAGTATTTATTTTAATGAAAAAGCGTTATGTATCGCTCATTATTTCAAGTGTTATACATCTATATATACAGGAACATTGTATCTTGAATCTATCACTTAACCTCAACATCATATAAAGTCCATTATAATTCTTGTAATCTTATATTAACCAACAACATAAGATTTGTTTTTAAAAAGCGAAGTTTTCATGGATTTTAAATCAAGATCCTCGAAGAATTTCTGGCTACAATAGTTACTTTTATCTTTTTTAGCGTCGTTTGCAATTGCACATACTCCTACTAGGGATGATAAACTTCATAAATGCATAGCGGTTCTTGGAGAAAGCGTGTGGCAATTCAATATTTCATTATATATTCGGCAATGGTAGACACGTACCAGAAGAATTCTGCACCCGTATGCAGAAGTCTGGAAAGTCGTGTCACGACCATTTATTAAATGTGACCCTAAGACTCGAGCAATTTCCTAAGCAACGAGCAGAAGAAATACGACACAAAAATGATAAAGCATGGAAGATTTGCAAGGTATATGGTCAAATTCCTCCTCCCGGGGATAGTAAAGTTGAAAAATGTTTAAGGTTTCTTGGAGACACGTGCGGTGATTCTATATACCATTATGTGTTTGGTTTTGGAAAACACGTACCAAAAGAATGTTGCACCCTTGTGATAAAATTTGGAAAGGGGTGTCATGATCTTTTATCACATGTGGCTCTAAGAGATGAAGAGTATCCTAAGCAACGAGCAAAAGATATCAAGCAAAAACATGCTAAAGTATGGGAGATTTGCAAAAAAGATGGTCAAATTTCAAATTAACATTCTCTCGGTTAATTTTACTTTAGTGTGATCTTAATATACAATAATAAATTTCATAGCTTACATTTAATTACATATGTGTTATTTATGTTCGATATTTTAATTATGAAGTTAAACACCGTTGTTAAATTTTTAAGATAAATAAAGGAGTGATTATATTCGTACAATCTTGATATTTAACATGGATGATATAAAATCTTTTCCAGCAAAATTATATACATGGCGTATTTTCAGATTTCAAAGAATGCGCCGTGAAAAAATATTTGATCTCTACACAAATTAATATGAACATCGTAATAGAAATAATAACCACATTGATATATACTACGTAACATTCTTTCCCACGAATGCCTTGAAAACCATTTGATCTCTCTTCGCATACGCCTAATATTACAACAAATTAATCATATAAATTAATAATTGAGTGTATATCCCAGATCGAAATTGAGTTGATCCTAACCTTTTGCTCGACAGGATGATTATTGTCTCGAAAACATCACTATTTGCTTCATCATTTCAACACTGGGATTAGATTAATCAAGATTTATATATTAATCATGTTAATTTTGTTTCTTTTATTAATGTTATATGCTTAATCATTGTTTAAGATTATTGTACACCATATCTTATTTTACAATAAAATATTGACTTTCAAATTTAAATGACTGTCTAAATGAACTCTTCAATATTTTAATATTGTTTTAAACTATTAAATATTAATTTTTCTTAAATTGTAAGAACTCTACATATTTTTCTTGATTTTCTCTATACTATTATTATTATTATTATTATTATTATTATTATTATTATTATTATTATTATTATTATTATTATTATTATTATTATTATTATTATTATTATTATTATTATTATTATTATTATTATTATTATTATTATTATTATTATTTAATTATTATTATTATTATTATTATTATTCTAATTATTACTATTATTCTAATTATTACTATTATTATTATTATTATTATTATTATTATTATTATTATTATTATTATTATTAATATTATTATTAATATTATTATTATTTACCCCCACCCACTATAAAAAGGAAAATGTTTCTTCTTCTTGCACTTAATTTTCACACTACAAATAAGCAGTGAATAGTAAGGATGTAATGATCACGAAAATTATGCTAAAGCAATTACGAGGAAAATAAATAAAATGATATTTGTTTGGAAATATTTTGAGATCTCGAACCAATGGGATATTCGCTCGAAGTAGATCTATATTTCGAACAATGGTCAGAACAACCAAGTCGTTTTTAATTCTACTCGTGTTAATACCTTGAAGACGCGTCAAAGCAAAACAATTTGGAACGAATTGTCGATCCAGCTTTACAATCAGAACCAAAACCTTAATGTTTTTATTCAATAATTCCATGTTCTCAAAACTATTACAATAACCATTATTTATACTAAAACAATAAGATAACTTCCTTGATTAGTTAAGGAATAAAATAAAACTCCTATTAAAATATAGTAAATAAAACTAATAACTTAAACAAATTAGTAAACTACTTATAATCTAATACTAATAAAATTAGGAGAACTTCCAATGTAATAATCATAATTATTTTCAGATCGGAGAACATTTGTGATGGAAAAATCCCGTCACAAAACATTATATGTGACGGAAAATATTTCGACGTGCAATCCGTCAAATATATTTTTTGTGATGGCTTGTCTGTCATAACGTTGACCAAACTTAACTTTTACCTCAAAAGTCAAGGTTTTTGTCAAATTTGTGTGACTGGTAGCCGTCATAAAGAATATGTTTGTGCGGACATTTCGTCACAAGTTTGACCAAAGTCTTGACTTTCTTTTAATTTGTGTTTGACCGGAAAGGCGTCACAAGTCCGTCACAAGTCAATTTTGTGACGGGTAATCCGTCACAATTGTGTTTTTTGTGACCATTTATAGTGACTCCTTTGTGACGTGTTTTTCGTCACAAATTTGGTTTTTGTGACGGGAAATGCAGCTTTATGACGGACTCTCCGTCACTATCGACAGTATTTTTTTAGTGTCACATAATCATATCTTTAAAGATGAATTTCGAATTAAACGAGCCTCCCTTGTTGATGATGAACCCATATTATGTGTCTATTACTCCATAGATGAATTATCATTACTTGAAGTTAATGACGTATATGGTACAACAACATCTTATTAGTCGTTATAGATCAAACATATATCATCATTTTCCACTTTAATGTAGTTACCGATTAATTATGTGTACTATCAATGTGCAAGTGATTATTTAAAAGATGAAGGTTGTAAAGAAGGTATGTTTTCGATCTACTATAGTTAGTACGGTTATTATTTGTTTTGATGTTTTCTTACTAAATTGGTGATTACAAAAAAAAAAAAAAAAACAAAAAAAAAAAAAAACAAAAAAAAAACCCTACATACATTAGAGTCATCTTTTATTTGAAGTTCTTGGGTTTAATTGTGGGTCAATAAATCTGCGATTCAGGATACAAACTAATAAACGGTATATATATATGAACAAATAGCCACTACATATACGCTTCTAGTGTCTCCTATAACATAATGTCAATCTTTTCCGCGAGTATAGGGAAGCAAAACGTGCTAAAAATGATCAGTCTAACAATTTTATAGTTTCCTTTTTCTTTGTTGGTGACTTTATTTGTGCTATGAATCAGCAAAAATGTCACCATAACATTATAATGATAAATGAGTACAACTATTATCTACCTCTCTTAATAAAATGATCCTATGGTGAATGGTATTAGACTATTAGGGTTATTATTTTCTATAGGATTTACACATATATATTACATCTTTACTTGAAACATACGAATTACAAATATTATCCGTTTTATGATTTGTTATTATTTAATTTCTACATTTGAAAAAATAAAGTATTTACAATTCCATCAAAGTACCCTATGTGATCAAATACAAATGAGTAACAAACTTTTTAGATACAATCATAGGCTTTATAACGTTTTTAATATCATGGTTCTGACAAGAAATTATACGTCAACTCAAATAATAGATATGAGGCAATGAGGCATAAAGTTTTAAACAATATAAGTTAGATGTTTATTTTAAATTTCGTAATTAATACAATAAATAACAAAAAAAATGCTAATGAGTTTTGTAACTTGCTAAATGATAAAAATTGAATTAAATTAATTAGAATATAGTAGGAGTTATAACAAGATAAACTCTTAACGCAAGTAATTATTTTAATGAAAAAACGTTATGTACTGCTCATTATTTCAAGTGTTATACATCTATATATACAGGGACATTGTATCTTGAATCTATCACTTAACCTCAACATCATATTAAATCCATTATAATTCTTGTAATCTTATTTTAACCAACAACATAAGATTTGTTTTTTAAAAACGAGTTTTCATGGATTTTAAATCAAGATCCTCGAAGAATTTACTGGCTACAATAGTTACTTTTATCTTTTTCGCGTCGTTTGCAATTGCACATACTCCTACTAGGGATGATAAACTTCATAAATGCGCAACGGTTCTTGGAGAAACGTGTGGCAATTCAATATTTCATTATATATTCTGTGAATGGAAGACACGTGCAGGAAGAATCTTTGCACTGTATGCAGAAGTCTGGAAAGTCGTGTCACGACCATTTATTAAATGTGACCCTAAGACTCGAGCAATTTCCTAAGCAACGAGCAGAAGAAATACGACACAAAAATGATAAAGCATGGAAGATTTGCAAGGTATATGGTCAAATTCCTCCTCCCGGGGATAGTAAAGTTGAAAAATGTTTAAGGTTTCTTGGAGACATGTGCGGTGATTCTATATACCATTATGTGTTTGGTTTTGGAAAACACGTACCAAAAGAATGTTGCACCCTTGTGATAAAATTTGGAAAGGGGTGTCATGATCTTTTATCACATGTGGCTCTAAGAGATGAAGAGTATCCTAAGCAACGAGCAAAAGATATCAAGCAAAAACATGCTAAAGTATGGGAGATTTGCAAAAAAGATGGTCAAATTTCAAATTAACATTCTCTCGGTTAATTTTACTTTCGTGTGATCTTAATATACAATAATAAATTTCATAGCTTACATTTAATTACATATGTGTTATTTATGTTCGATATTTTAATTATGAAGTTAAACACCGTTGTTAAATTTTTAAGATAAATAAAGGAGTGATTATATTCGTACAATCTTGATATTTAACATGGATGATATAAAATCTTTTCCAGCAAATTAATATACATGCGTTATTTTGATTTCAAAGAATGCTAGTGAAAAAATATTTGATCTCTACACAAATTAATATGAACATCGTAATAGAAATAATAACCACATTGATATATACTACGTAACATTCTTTCCACGAATGCCTTGAAAACCATTTGATCTCTCTACGCAAACGCCAAATATTACAACAAATTAATCATATAAATTAATTATTGAGTGTATATCCCAGATCGAAATTGAGTTGATCCTAACCTTTTGCTCGACAGGATGATTATTGTCTCGAAAACATCACTATTTGCTTCATCATTTCAACACTGGGATTAGATTAATCAAGATTTATATATTAATCATGTTAATTTTTGTTTCTTTTATTAATGTTATATGCTTAATCTGTTGTTTAAGATTATTGTACACCATATCTTATTTTACAATAAAATATTGACTTTCAAATTTAAATGACTGTCTAAATGAACTCTTCAATATTTTAATATTGTTTTAAACTATTAAATATTAATTTTTCTTAAATTGTAAGAACTCTACATATTTTTCTTGATTTTCTATATTATTATTATTATTATTATTATTATTATTATTTTTATTATTATTATTATTATTATTATTATTATTATTATTATTATTATTATTATTATTATTATTATTATTATTATTATTATTATTATTATTATTATTATTATTATTATTATTATTATTTTTATTATTATTATTATTATTATTTTATTATTATTATTATTATTATTCTAATTATTACTATTATTCTAATTATTACTATTATTATTATTATTATTATTATTATTATTATTATTATTATTATTATTATTATTATTATTATTATTATTATTATTATTATTATTATTATTATTATTATTATTATTATTATTATTATTATTATTATAATTATTATTATTATTTACCCCCACCCACTATAAAAAGGAAAATGTTTCTTCTTCTTGCACTTAATTTTCACACTACAAATAAACAAAGTGAATAAGCTTAATGATGCTAAAATTATGCTGAAACTAATTACAGGAAAATAAATAAAATGATATTTGTTTGGAAATATTTTGAGATCTCGAACTAATGGGATATTTGCTCTAAATAGATCTATATTTCGAACAATGGTCAGAACAACCAAGACCTACTTATTTCTACTCGTGTTAATACCTTGAAAACGCGCCAAAGCAAAACCAATTTGGAACGAAATTCGTCGATCCAGTTTACAACTGTAAACCAAAACCTTAATGTTTTTATTCAATAATTCCATGTTCTCAAAACTATTACAATAACCATTATTTATACTAAAACAATAAGATAACTTCCTTGATTAGTTAAGGAATAAAATAAAACTCCTATTAAAATATAGTAAATAAAACTAATAACTTAAACAAATTAGTAAACTACTTATAATCTATTACTAATAAATTTAGGAAAACTTCCAATGAAATAATCATAATCATTTTCAGATCGTAGAACATTTGTGATGGAAAAAATCCGCCACAAAAACATTATATGTGACGGAAAATATTTCGACGTGCAATCCGTCAAATATATTTTTGTGATGGCTTATGCGTCATAACGTTGGCCAAAACTTAACTTTTTTACCTCAAAAGTCAAGGTTTTTGTCAAATTTGTGACGGGGTAGCCGTCATAAAGAATATGTTTGTGCGGACATTTCGTCACAAGTTTGACCAAAGTCTTGACTTTCTTTTAATTTGTGTTTGACCGGGAAGGCGTCACAAGTCCGTCACAAGTCAATTTTGTGATGGGTAATCCGTCACAATTGTGTTTTTTGTGACCATTTATAGTGACTCCTTTGTGACGTGTTGTTCGTCTCAAATTTGGTTTAATGACGAAATGCAGCTTTATGACGGACTCTCCGTCACTATCGACAGTATTTTTTTAGTGTCACATAATCATATCTTTAAAGATGAATTTCGAATTAAACGAGCCTCCCTTGTTGATGATGAACCCATATTATGTGTCTATTACTCCATAGATGAATTATCATTACTTGAAGTTAATGACGTATATGGTACAACAACATCTTATTAGTCGTTATAGATCAAACATATATCATCATTTTCCACTTTAATGTAGTTACCGATTAATTATGTGTACTATCAATGTGCAAGTGATTATTTAAAAGATGAAGGTTGTAAAGAAGGTATGTTTTCGATCTACTATAGTTAGTACGGTTATTATTTGTTTTGATGTTTTCTTACTAAATTGGTGATTACAAAAAAAAAAAACAAAACAAAAAAAAAAAAAAAAAAACAAAAAAAAACCCTACATACATTAGAGTCATCTTTTATTTGAAGTTCTTGGGTTTAATTGTGGGTCAATAAATCTGCGATTCAGGATACAAACTAATAAACGGTATATATATATGAACAAATAGCCACTACATATACGCTTCTAGTGTCTCCTATAACATAATGTCAATCTTTTCCGCGAGTATAGGGAAGCAAAACGTGCTAAAAATGACCAGTCTAACAATTTTATAGTTTCCTTTTTATTTGTTGGTGACTTTATTTGTGCTATGAATCCGCAAAAATGTCACCATAACATTATAATGATAAATGAGTACAACTATTATCTACCTCTCTTAATAAAATGATCCTATGGTGAATGGTATTAGACTATTAGGGTTATTATTTTCTATAGGATTTACACATATATATTACATCTTTACTTGAAACATACGAATTACAAATATTATCCGTTTTATGATTTGTTATTATTTAATTTCTACATTTGAAAAAATAAAGTATTTACAATTCCATCAAAGTACCCTATGTGATCAAATACAAATGAGTAACAAACTTTTTAGATACAATCATAGGCTTTATAACGTTTTTAATATCATGGTTCTGACAAGAAATTATACGTCAACTCAAATAATAGATATGAGGCAATGAGGCATAAAGTTTTAAACAATATAAGTTAGATGTTTATTTTAAATTTCGTAATTAATACAATAAATAACAAAAAAAATGCTAATGAGTTTTGTAACTTGCTAAATGATAAAAATTGAATTAAATTAATTAGAATATAGTAGGAGTTATAACAAGATAAACTCTTAACGCAAGTAATTATTTTAATGAAAAAACGTTATGTACTGCTCATTATTTCAAGTGTTATACATCTATATATACAGGGACATTGTATCTTGAATCTATCACTTAACCTCAACATCATATTAAATCCATTATAATTCTTGTAATCTTATTTTAACCAACAACATAAGATTTGTTTTTTAAAAACGAGTTTTCATGGATTTTAAATCAAGATCCTCGAAGAATTTACTGGCTACAATAGTTACTTTTATCTTTTTCGCGTCGTTTGCAATTGCACATTGTAACAACCTGGTTTTTCGTGACTTTAATTAAACTAAGGCGGAAAATTAATTAAGTCTATATATTACAAAACCAGCTGTTAATCGTAATAAAACTCTGTATACATAGTACGAGTTTAGAATAACAGAGTACAAGTTTGATTACATTCTCTCAAAACAGATTACAAAAAAAAATAAGGCCTTCAATCCCCTGATAGATCAACAGTCAATACTCGGGGTACCTGCATTAAACTCTCATCATTTTCCCGCACACTCCTTCGAGTTTCGACACATGCAATTTCTAAAGCAATATGCGATATGAATAATAAATAAACAAGGGAAACAAATAGCAGGTATGCAAGCAGAAACACATAAGGAAATCATGATGATTTAACACGAGTATAAACCAATCAAATAACCAACCATGCTCACAAATAATCATACTCCACAAATCACATTCCAATACTCAACCAAATCATTCCAATAACCATCAAACAAACAAGGAAATACACTCAACATGTGATAACAATTGAGTCTTCGTTAGTAAGGCGGAAGCATGCAGACATAATCCGCGCAGTAGCAGCCAGGGCCGAACGAAGTCGGACGTAACTGAATATGCTAAAGATATCTAAGGTAATAAGGGCGATTTAATCCCATGTCTAATGTATGCATACACTACCTAGTCGAGGATCATACGTATTTGCTATTCAAAAGGTATCACCGACGAAAGAGTTCGACTATCACCAAAGACGGGTACCCCCGGGTGGGGCTGGATTTTCCAATTACCGTAGTATGGGCTCACGGAGATATCAATGATGCCCCATCCCTGAGGTTGTATATCCCGCACCGAAATAATACTTTATATAAAAATATTAGATCGCCTTTACAACTCTGGGAGGATGTAAAGTCCCCATAGACGGCTACCTCGTTAACTTCGAATTTCAAGAGTCGCAACATGGCGAACAATCCTAGTATTTTATTCAAGTACTCGCTTTCTTAACTTCTCATTCTCTTGCTCATAAACAACGATAATGACAAACTTGTATCATAAATATAACGTCAAACTTGTATAAGGAAATTTTAGTAATAATGATTCTTGAGTAAAACAGAACACATAGAAAAACTTAATTATTTATTTTGAGTCCGTTTGTAAATTTTTAAATATTTCTCACTATTCATTATTTTACTATTCACCGTATTTACTATTCACCGTATTTACTATTCCTCGTATTTATACGTATTTGTATTTTCGTATTCCGTATTTGTACGCATTTTTATACTTCGTATTTTATTCGTATTTTATACGTATATGTATTCTTATACTTAGTATTTATTATTTTATTTTCTTTATACTTAGTATTTGTTATTTGACTTTATTTATACTTGGTATTTTTGTACTCTTATACATTTTTGTTATACTAAGGATATTTTGGAAAATAAAACTAAGCTTTTTATTTACTAAGTGTAAAATTCTAGTTTTAAAGTCGTTAGGTTCGTTTTGTATTTAGTGATTTGAAAAAATGATTTCGGAAGTAAAACTTAATATAATCTAAGTACAAAATTCTAGAGTCAAAGTTGTTAAGTTCATTTTGTACTTAGTGATTTTAAATAACTTTTTAAAAGTGAAACTCGGTTTTATTTAGTCATATACTTAACTAATCTTTTAGCGGTATCCATTTTTAGCGAGGTTGTCGTAGTTCATTTTAAATAGTCCGTAAGTCCACATCCAAATTTAAGCATAGGTAGTAGCACTCGACAAGGTTCATTTTAATACGGGTAACGTTTATTTTTATCGGTTTAGTTGATTCTTTTTATTAACGGTTCATTTTACAATCTAATATAATCCTAATTATAAATCAAATTTAGTAACTAAGTGATAAATTCATTTTGACCAAAATTGACCCAAAAATAACACAAAAGCCGTGAGTCTCCATTTATTTAGCTAATTATTTCTTTTGTTGTTTTTATTAATAAATCATTACTTTAACTATTTTAATTACTTAAGTGATAAAAATAAAAAGTGACAAATTCATTTTTGGTCCAAAAATAACCCCTAAACCGTGGCCATTCTATACTTAGCTTTTTATTTTCGTTTTCTAATTTTATCAGTTTTTAATTTAAAGTTTTTATATACTAATTATTTAGTTTATGCTAAAATGATTTAAATTAGTACTTAAAACAATAAATAACTAAAACTTATAAAATTTATGAATCAAACTAATCACCTAAGTGAAGAACACATGAATGTGTGATGAATTTTAATATTTTTCATATGAACATTATTTAGTCAAATTTCTATATGTTTATATAATTTTCTCAAATTTTTCATACAAGTCTAATTTAACTATACTAATCATAATATGTTATTTAGAAAAATTAAAACTAAAAATTGGTCCATGTAATTCATTTTAGCCGTGGGTATGTATATATGTTACTAAATTTTGATTTTTGATTTTTATACTTCTAATTCAACAACTAATTTATCTTATATTATTTATGTATTAAATCATGAGTGGAAAACATATCAAAACATTAACACAAATAACTAAACACCATTTAAACATAAGATTAACACAAAAACTTCAAGAACACACATAACACACTAAAACATTTAAATTCATGACAAATTCATTTTACATCCTAAACAAAAACTAATTATATTTTCATGTTCATTTCATCCTTAGTATTTTAAGCATGCAATTTACAAAAATTAAAACGAAAAATTAGACAAAAATGAAGGGGAATGCCGTGGGTTTTTAAGTGAGCAACAATTTTCATTTTTCGATTTTTGTCTTCTAATTTAACATATGAATACTAGGTGATATAATAAAACCATACATGCATCAAAAATAAAAACACATAATCAAATTCGAGGCGCTTATCATATAAATGTGCGGGAAGCACCTTAGTTAGGTTATGAGTGAAATAGATTAGCAATTGTCGGGATCAATGATATGATCGAATTGGCTAAGATCGACTCCACCACCTTGCTCCTCGTCTTTGGTTAGGAGAGGTACATAAGAATGAAATAAACAAGTTAGTAATTTATTTTAAAACTAAACTAACTATACTAAAATTTTCAAGTGTAGTAGTATTTAGTTTAGGTGATGTTTGTATTTAAAGTGATTTTGATTTATGTTCATTTTTAATTTGCATGTAAAGATATGGAGTGAATACTAAATATAAATGGTGAGGATTTATTTAAGTATGCTAATAAATTTAAGCAATTGAAATGAAAGTTTAAGGAAGAAATGAATTAAAGAGGATGAAGATTCAAGAGGTGTTCTTGAGGTTGGAGATGAGTTTAAGCTTACTAATTGCTCTTGAGTTTGAGTTTATTTTAGAGAGGAAATGACTTAGAAAATTTTGTGTTTGTGTGGTGTGTTTGGGACCGTGTGTGTGTGTAGTTTGTTGTAGTAGTTGTTTTATTTTTTTGTAGTATGTAAGTTGTAGTGTGTAAGAGTAATGCATGCATGCTTGAGACAAGGAGACACAATTGTGTAAGAGAAGAAGCATGGGTGTAAGAGTGGCATGCATGCTTGAGACAAGGGAACAAGAGTGTAAGCAAAGCAAAAAGGAAAAAGGAAGACAATGTTGAGCATACAAGCTCAAAATCTCGGCCATATGTACAAGTCATGGCCCGATTTTTCGTTCTTGAAATTTTTCGATTTAGCGTCTGACGAAAAGTCTCGAAATGAAATATATAGTCTTGAAATAATGTTTAGAAGTGAGATCGAAAATAAAAATGAGAATAAACCTCAAAACGAATTCAAACAAATTTGGGTACTAGTTTGTCTCGCAACTTTGAAATAAAATTTTATTCGATCGAAATATATATTTTTTTTCGTTGAAGGTTATTGAAATAAATCATTATCCTCAAGCGTCAAAAAGTTTATCAGTTTAGGCTTAGTGTAACTCAATATATCGAGTCTTGGTGAAAGTGTTAGTTAAATCAAAGTGGAATAGTAATTTGATATTATTATTATATGTTGTGTTAGTAATAATCAATATGATTAAGCTTAAGCTACTTTAATTAGGTTTGGATTATGAGTAATGATATTTTAGAAAGGATTAGGTGACTTAATCACCTTTAGGTGGCTTGGCTATTTAGTCAATGTTTGACCTCGATTTGCGTGCCAAAATTTGCCGTTGAGAAAAAAAATTGTCGAGGATTCTCCATTTGATTTATCGAGATTGAAAATGTAAACATAAGGTTCAAATTCAAAGTAATCCAAAATGGTTTTATTTTAGGTGCAAAAATGATTGTAGTGTATTGTTTTTAGGAAATTCAGTGAGCGAGGATGATTAATTATTGATTTCCTAATTATAATTAGCTTAAATTAACACGGGGTGTTACAATCCTCCCCCCTTAAAGAAGTTTCGTCCCCGAAACTTAAAGTAATCTGGGTGGTTAAGGTTACCTGCTAAACACTCCGGTATTTTTCCTTCATCGATGCCTCGGTCTCCCACGTTGCTTGTTCAGTCTTCTGTCCCCTCCAGAGAACCTTGACTAAGGGTATCGACTTGCGTCGTAAGAACTTGGTCTCTCTGGCGAGAATCTCCACTGGTTTCTCCGAGTAAAGCATGTTGGGCTCGATGGCGATCACGTCGGGCGTAACAATGTGACTCGGGTCACTTCTGTATCTTCTGAGCTGAGATACGTGAAATACATCATGTACCTTGGATAAATTTGGCGGTAAGGCGAGTCGGTATGCCACCTCGCCAATTCGTTCAAGTACTTCATAGGGTCCGATGTACTTTGGACTAAGCTTCCCCTTTAGTCCGAAGCGTCTTACCCCTTTCATGGGTGAGACCTTTAAGAAGACCTTATCTCCACTGTTGAACTCAATAGGTCGACGGTGCTCGTTTGCATATTTCTTTTGGCGATCTTGAGCTGCTTGTAGTCGTTCTCGAATAATCTTTATGTGTTCAATCTGATCCTCAGATAACTTGGGGTCCAAAGACTACATTATCACTAGCGTCGTCCCAACAAACCTGATCGCGACACTTCTCGCCATACAAGGCCTCAAAAGGAGCACACCCTAGACTAGCATGATGGCTATTGTTGTATGAAAATTCAACGAGAGGTAAGCTCTTTTCGATTCACGTTGAATTCCATCGAGCATGCCCTCATCATGTCTACCAGTGTCTGGATGGTTCGCCCTGTCTGACCGTCAGTTGCTGGATGAAACGCCGTACTCATTTTCAATTTACTACCCAAAGCCTCTTGCAATTTCTTCCAGAAATGCGATGTAAACCTTAAGGCCCTATCCGATATGATGTCGAGGGGAACGCCATGGAGTCGTATTATTTCCTTTTCGTAGGCTTTGGCCGATTCTTCCAATCCCCAAGTCTCTTTGATCGGGACGGTGAGTGATTTAGTTAGGCGGTCCACAATAACCCATATAGCATCCTTGCCACTGTCCTTGGTAACCCCATGATAAAATCCATGGATATGGAATCCCACTTCCTCGAGGAATTTCCAACGGTTGTAGCAGTCCTCCTGGTCTCTGGTGTTCAAATTTTACCTTCCGCAAATCATGCATCTAGCCACGCATTCTACGATCTCTCGCCTTCATCCTTATCCACCGTAAACGTAATTTCGTGTCCTTGTACATCTTGTCTGAGCCAGGATGTACCGAGTAGCGATGTACTATGTGCTTCAAAGGATTTTGCGTTTCAAATCTTCATTGTTAGGTATGCACCACTGCCGCTGAAGCGTAGACTACCATCGGTGTAGATCTCAAACCCTTCTGCTCCTCCGATGGAACCCTTTCTGCGATTTCTAACAAGGTGGGTCTTCCCAATCGTAGTGCTCGTATATCATGGAATAAATCTGGTTCTACCACCATTGCATTTAGGTCAACGCCATCCGACCGTACTGCATCCAAGCTCAGCCTTTTCAGGTCTTGGGTAATGTCCGAGGGTATTTCCCAAATGTTGTTCAGAGTATGTATTGCCTTACGACTCAGTGCGTCAGCAACTACGTTGGCCTTTCCTTCGTGGTACAATAACTCGATTTTGTAATCCTTGATCAATTCTAACCACCTACGCTGCCTCATGTTCAATTCTCTCTGGGTAAAGATGTACTTTAAGCTCTTGTGGTCGGTGTAGAATTTGATGCTGACTCCATAGAGATAGTGACGCCAAATCTTCAGTGCAAACACGACTGCAGCAAGTTCTAGGTCGTGAGTTGGGTAATTTCTTTCATGCACCTTAAGTTGTCTGGATGCGTATGCTATTACTTTCCCTTGTTGCATAAGCACGCATCCCAAACCATTTAATGACGCGTCACTATACACTTCATATTCATCCCCGTCTGTTGGTAAGGTTAACACTGGAGCAGTAGTAAGCCTTTTCTTAAGTTCTTGGAACGCCTTCTCACAATCGTCGCTCCATAAGAATTTTGATTCCTTTTGTAGCAGTTTCGTCATTGGGCGGGCTACCTTTGAGAAATCAGGAACAAACCTTCGATAATAGCCAGCCAATCCTAGAAAGCTTCTGACTTCCGTGACTGTTTTTGGCGCTATCCATTCTTTGACAGCTTCAATCTTTGCTGGATCTACCATTACTCCTTCTTTGGAGATTACATGGCCTAGGAACGCCACTTGGCCTAACCAAAATTCACACTTTGAAAATTTGGCATACCATTTATGGTCTCTCAAGATACTTAGGATAATGTGTAGGTGCTCTGCGTGTTCTTCTTTATCCTTGGAGTAGATCAGGATGTCGTCAATGAACACGACTAATGCCAGATGTCGAGATATTCATGAAAGGTCCTGCTCATTTGGTCCATAAATACTGCTGGAGCGTTGGTAAGGCGAGCGGCATTACTTTGAACTCGTAATGTCCGTACCTTGATCCAAAGCGCCTTTTGTATATCCTCTTTGCTGACCGCAATCTGATGGTATCCTGACCTTAGGTCAATCTTGGAGAACACCCCTGCTCCTTTGAGCTGGTCAAAGAGATCATCTATCCTAGGCAAAGGATAACGATTTTTGATTGTCACCTTGTTCAGTTCTCTGTAGTCAATGCAAAGCCTCATACTCCCATCCTTCTTCTTTACAAAGAGTACCGGTGCACCCCAAGGTGAAACACTCGGTCTTATGAATCCCAATTCAATCATCTCCTCTAACTGTTTCTTGAGTTCTTGGAGTTCGACAGGCGCCATCCTGTATGGTGCCTTTGATATAGGTGACGTGCCCGGTATGAGGTCGATCGAGAATTCGACATCTCGTGCAGGAGGCATACCTGGTAATACGTCTGGAAAAACATCGGGGTATTCATTCACGATTGGGATATCTTCAATGCGTAGAGTGTCCTCGACCTTAGTAATGCTGCAAAAATATACCTGGTGCCCTTTCCTCTCCATACTCTGAAGTTTCAGTACAGATACTAACTTCACTCCTCCTTTCCTCTTAAAACTCTGGTACGACACTTCCTTCCCTTGGTTAGTTTTCAAAGTGATTTTCTGGTCGTGGCATTTAAATGTTGCGTTATGACGAGCTAGCCAGTTCATTCCCAGAATTACATCGAACTCGGGAAGGTCAAACAATACAAGATCTGACAGAATTACGTGTTGTGAATCGAGATTTTTACGTTATTGTATTTTGAAGAACAAGGAATGTTTTTACCATCTGGTAGTGATATGTTAGTTCTGATTTGTGCAGGGTTTGTGAGTTTGGATTGTTTGATAAATTTTGAGGATATAAAAGATAAAGATGCTCCGGTATCAAACAAAATGAAGGCAGGTACAGAGTTAACCAAAAATTTACCGGTGATGACGTCAACATCGATGATATCATCTGTTCTCTTCGCACTTCGGCCAGACATACACGCGTCCTCAACCCCTAATCACGGGCGGTGGTCCCGCATTTGCTTTAGCAAAGAAGACTTCTTTGGGCACTCATTAGATTTGTGCCCAACTACCTTACAGAAGTAGCACACCACCGGCTCTCCATTGCAACGCTTCCCTGGATGACTCGGTTGTCGACAGAAGTGACAATGACCTGCTTGTACGGTTGGAGCTTTGGGAAGCGGTTGTTGGGTACTCTTTGCAACGTACGGAGTGGTGTTGCGGTTGTAGAACTGGGACTTGCCCTGGTTTCTGTTACGATTGTCTTGATTTGAAAAACCCGGGCGACCAAACATGGGTTTATGTATAAAACTGGCACTCGCCACAGGGGGCGTGAACGTCTTCTTCTTCTTCTTCTCCTCAGCTTCCCTCTTCTGGATGGGTGCCCAGATACACGTTGCCTTTTCGTAGGCTTCCGCGAAGTTCTTACAGCCGAACCCGCTCATGTTTATCCTCAGGTTATTGTCCATGCCTCGTACGTAACGAGTTGCGAGTTCCTCCTCGCTAGTCAATATCTTAGGAGCAAACTTGGACAGCTCCTGATATTTTTCTGTGTAGGCTTGTAGGGTCATTTCACCCTGGGTTAGATTCCTGAACTCTTCTTCTTTTTCCCACTTCAACTCTTCCCCAAAGTACTTGTTTTCCAACAAGGTCTTAAATTCACTCCAGTTATAGAGCCTTAGGGGGAATTGGGCCTTGATCAGGCGCCACCAACTATTTGCCTCTCCTTTCAGGTAGTACGCTACCACGTTCACCATTTCGTTCGGTGGTGTCTTGCTCAGTTCCAGCAACTTTTCCATCTCTTCGACCCACTCTGTCAAAACTGTGGGGTCGACAGAGCCAGAATATGTTTGGGGTCGGTGTTTGGAGAACTTCTCGAATGCAGACTGATTGTTTCCGCCGCCTTGATGTTGATACATATTTTGAGCAATTTTTGTAATTGCATCCTCGAACCCTTTTCTCCTTGCTTCTTCTTCAGCAAAATGTTGGGCGAAGTTCGGGTTATCCATGTTGTTTAAGTTGTTTGCATCCATTCTGAAAATAAAATAAAATAACGACAAGGCTATATAAATTTTGAGTGGTTCAAAGATAGACATCATATAACATGCAAGGTAAAAGACATTTCATTGATAATGTAAAAGGTTTACATCAAAACGTTACAAGCCTCCTAATACATTCTCTATGAAATGAACTAAGGTGAAAAACTTAGACATAAGTTCAGCAAAATAACATAAAAGTTTAGATACATTCTCAAGAGATATGAAATTGAATCGAGAATGACAAAAGATTTGCTCTAGCTCCTAAGCAAATTTTGAGTAGCGATGCTCCTCCTCCGCTGGTCGTGACTTATACTTAACAGCATAAGTCATGTCGCTCAAGCCAAGTTTGAAATCCTCCCAGCTCAGGTAGTACTCACCCTCAAGTATCGCCGGGGAGCGTAGTCGTCTCCACCATGCTTTGGCCTCCTCGTCTAGGCACGCAGCTGCTAGGGAGGTTTTCCATTCCTCTCTAACGGAGTGTTTCAGGAACCTCGCATTCATACTCCTGATCCATGGGTATAGTGTCCCACTGATCCCCTCAAATGTCTCAGGTTTTCCCTGCATGAACGCTTCGATCACATCTGTATATTCCGAGGATCGGCGGAGATGATCAGGAATTCGATGTTCCATATACGGGGTCTTAAGTGCCCTAGTCTTCCAGTCGACTTCCGCATTGCTCAAGTCCTGTGATCTCTTCCAGGACTTCAATTGTTGACGTCGCGCGTAGGCCTCGATGGCTTTCTTGCGGGCCTTCTCTTTTGGTGTCCATTCAGAGTACTTCTTACCGCACGGTAGTCTCATCTGAAATCAATTTTAGATAAGGAAACTTAAATGAGATTTGGAAGTACAATATGTATGTAAAATTTTAAAATAATGAATTAAGAAAAGCACATGACTAGGTAGTAACATAACGTCTCCATATATATAAACATATACATGGGTAAAATATTACATTTCAAGGAATATAATACATAAGTTCACCAAACGTCACATCCGAATACAACACCCATAGTCATAAGAAAAAGTGACGACATTAAGGTCGTTCTTAAGATAGTTTAAAGTCGGTTACATATATTTTACAAACCGGAGTCGCATGACCCTGAATTATTATTTGCGAGCCTGAAGAGTCTCCCACATCGGCATCTTTCCCAGACTGGAAGTAATTCCACTGGTATTGGAGGATAGAGGTGCTTATATTCTTGATCCATCAGGTTCTCGAGTAGTTCTTCGTGCTCCATCCACCCTGGTGGTGGCAGCTCTCACCGAAGTGGGTCTGGGTGACACCTGCGAGCCATGTGTAGATCGTAATCCAGGAGTAGTTGCCAACCCAGTGGAGTCCGTAACTCGTCAGACGCGGTGGAAGCTCTCGATCAGTGTCAGGCCTAAGCCAATGCCCCTAGTGTGATAGGGTCTGGTCGTCGTGATCCCATTGGCTTCCACGTATTGCTCTATGACGTGGGACTGGTTCCTTATATATGCATCCAGTGGCATCATCGGTGGACGTCGTGGTAAGTTGTTACGGGAGTAACTGAAAGACGTCATCCTAAGGGCCTTTGTCAAACTAGAGTTAGTCACAGAGCAAATAGCAAGTAACCGAATTATAAACGTAAGGATTCTAACGCTCATCTAACTAGTTTATTATTTATCAGGTCGGTCCTTAAGATTCTACCCTTCTCACATTTTAAAACTGATCTAAGTTATTATTTTAGTGATCTAGAGATTTCTAATTCATTATTTGATCCTATAAGTCTATGCCTGACATATGATATGAATGTCTGGCCCAGGTGTCGTCTCGCTATGTGAGATAACTTTAAGTCATTCACGGTCGCAAGACACCTGATAATTAATCAGAATAACCTGGTTTTTCGTGACTTTAATTAAACTAAGGCGGAAAATTAATTAAGTCTATATATTACAAAACCAAATTGTTAATCGTAATAAAACTCAGATACATAGTACGAGTTTAGAATAACAGAGTACAAGTTTGATTACATTCTCTCAAAACAGATTACAAAAAAATAAGGCCTTCAATCCCCTGATAGATCAACAGTCAATACTCGGGGTACCTGCATTAAACTCTCATCATTTTCCCGCACACTCCTTCGAGTTTCGACACATGCAATTTCTAAAGCAATATGCGATATGAATAATAAATAAACAAGGGAAACAAATAGCAGGTATGCAAGCAGAAACACATAAGGAAATCATGATGATTTAACACGAGTATAAACCAATCAAATAACCAACCATGCTCACAAATAATCATACTCCACAAATCACATTCCAATACTCAACCAAATCATTCCAATAACCATCAAACAAACAAGGAAATACACTCAACATGTGATAACAATTGAGTCTTCGTTAGTAAGGCGGAAGCATGCAGACATAATCCGCGCAGTAGCAGCCAGGGCCGAACGAAGTCGGACGTAACTGAATATGCTAAAGATATCTAAGGTAATAAGGGCGATTTAATCCCATGTCTAATGTATGCATACACTACCTAGTCGAGGATCATACGTATTTGCTATTCAAAAGGTATCACCGACGAAAGAGTTCGACTATCACCAAAGACTGCACTCAAAGGGCCGATTTTCCAATTACCGTAGTATGGGCTCACGGAGATATCAATGATGCCCCATCCCTGAGGTTGTATATCCCGCACCGAAATAATACTTTATATAAAAATATTAGATCGCCTTTACAACTCTGGGAGGATGTAAAGTCCCCATAGACGGCTACCTCGTTAACTTCGAATTTCAAGAGTCGCAACATGGCGAACAATCCTAGTATTTTATTCAAGTACTCGCTTTCTTAACTTCTCATTCTCTTGCTCATAAACAACGATAATGACAAACTTGTATCATAAATATAACGTCAAACTTGTATAAGGAAATTTTAGTAATAACAGTTCTTCAGGTAAAACAGAACACATAGAAAAACTTAATTATTTATTTTGAGTCCGTTTGTAAATTTTTAAATATTTCTCACTATTCATTATTTTACTATTCACCGTATTTACTATTCACCGTATTTACTATTCCTCGTATTTATACGTATTTGTATTTTCGTATTCCGTATTTGTACGCATTTTTATACTTCGTATTTTATTCGTATTTTATACGTATATGTATTCTTATACTTAGTATTTATTATTTTATTTTCTTTATACTTAGTATTTGTTATTTGACTTTATTTATACTTGGTATTTTTGTACTCTTATACATTTTTGTTATACTAAGGATATTTTGGAAAATAAAACTAAGCTTTTTATTTACTAAGTGTAAAATTCTAGTTTTAAAGTCGTTAGGTTCGTTTTGTATTTAGTGATTTGAAAAAATGATTTCGGAAGTAAAACTTAATATAATCTAAGTACAAAATTCTAGAGTCAAAGTTGTTAAGTTCATTTTGTACTTAGTGATTTTAAATAACTTTTTAAAAGTGAAACTCGGTTTTATTTAGTCATATACTTAACTAATCTTTTAGCGGTATCCATTTTTAGCGAGGTTGTCGTAGTTCATTTTAAATAGTCCGTAAGTCCACATCCAAATTTAAGCATAGGTAGTAGCACTCGACAAGGTTCATTTTAATACGGGTAACGTTTATTTTTATCGGTTTAGTTGATTCTTTTTATTAACGGTTCATTTTACAATCTAATATAATCCTAATTATAAATCAAATTTAGTAACTAAGTGATAAATTCATTTTGACCAAAATTGACCCAAAAATAACACAAAAGCCGTGAGTCTCCATTTATTTAGCTAATTATTTCTTTTGTTGTTTTTATTAATAAATCATTACTTTAACTATTTTAATTACTTAAGTGATAAAAATAAAAAGTGACAAATTCATTTTTGGTCCAAAAATAACCCCTAAACCGTGGCCATTCTATACTTAGCTTTTTATTTTCGTTTTCTAATTTTATCGCTTTAATTTAAAGTTTTTATATACTAATTATTTAGTTTATGCTAAAATGATTTAAATTAGTACTTAAAACAATAAATAACTAAAACTTATAAAATTTATGAATCAAACTAATCACCTAAGTGAAGAACACATGAATGTGTGATGAATTTTAATATTTTTCATATGAACATTATTTAGTCAAATTTCTATATGTTTATATAATTTTCTCAAATTTTTCATACAAGTCTAATTTAACTATACTAATCATAATATGTTATTTAGAAAAATTAAAACTAAAAATTGGTCCATGTAATTCATTTTAGCCGTGGGTATGTATATATGTTACTAAATTTTGATTTTTGATTTTTATACTTCTAATTCAACAACTAATTTATCTTATATTATTTATGTATTAAATCATGAGTGGAAAACATATCAAAACATTAACACAAATAACTAAACACCATTTAAACATAAGATTAACACAAAAACTTCAAGAACACACATAACACACTAAAACATTTAAATTCATGACAAATTCATTTTACATCCTAAACAAAAACTAATTATATTTTCATGTTCATTTCATCCTTAGTATTTTAAGCATGCAATTTACAAAAATTAAAACGAAAAATTAGACAAAAATGAAGGGGTATGCTGTGGGTTTTAAGTGTGCAACAATTTTCATTTTTCGATTTTTGTCTTCTAATTTAACATATGAATACTAGGTGATATAATAAAACCATACATGCATCAAAAATAAAAACACATAATCAAATTCGAGGCGCTTATCATATAAATGTGCGGGAAGCACCTTAGTTAGGTTATGAGTGAAATAGATTAGCAATTGTCGGGATCAATGATATGATCGAATTGGCTAAGATCGACTCCACCACCTTGCTCCTCGTCTTTGGTTAGGAGAGGTACATAAGAATGAAATAAACAAGTTAGTAATTTATTTTAAAACTAAACTAACTATACTAAAATTTTCAAGTGTAGTAGTATTTAGTTTAGGTGATGTTTGTATTTAAAGTGATTTTGATTTATGTTCATTTTTAATTTGCATGTAAAGATATGGAGTGAATACTAAATATAAATGGTGAGGATTTATTTAAGTATGCTAATAAATTTAAGCAATTGAAATGAAAGTTTAAGGAAGAAATGAATTAAAGAGGATGAAGATTCAAGAGGTGTTCTTGAGGTTGGAGATGAGTTTAAGCTTACTAATTGCTCTTGAGTTTGAGTTTATTTTAGAGAGGAAATGACTTAGAAAATTTTGTGTTTGTGTGGTGTGTTTGGACCGTGTGTGTGTGTAGTATGTAGTAGTAGTTGTTTTATTTTTTTGTAGTATGTAAGTTGTAGTGTGTAAGAATAATGCATGCATGCTTGAGACAAGGAGACACAATTGTGTAAGAGAAGAAGCATGGGTGTAAGAGTGGCATGCATGCTTGAGACAAGGGAACAAGAGTGTAAGCAAAGCAAAAAGGAAAAAGGAAGACAATGTTGAGCATACAAGCTCAAAATCTCGGCCATATGTACAAGTCATGGCCCGATTTTTCGTTCTTGAAATTTTCGATTTGCGCGTACGCGAAAAGTCTCGAAATGAAATATATAGTCTTGAAATAATGTTTAGAAGTGAGATCGAAAATAAAAATGAGAATAAACCTCAAAACGAATTCAAACAAATTTGGGTACTAGTTTGTCTCGCAACTTTGAAATAAAATTTTATTCGATCGAAATATATATTTTTTTCGTTGAAGGTTATTGAAATAAATCATTATCCTCAAGCGTCAAAAAGTTTATCAGTTTAGGCTTAGTGTAACTCAATATATCGAGTCTTGGTGAAAGTGTTAGTTAAATCAAAGTGGAATAGTAATTTGATATTATTATTATATGTTGTGTTAGTAATAATCAATATGATTAAGCTTAAGCTACTTTAATTAGGTTTGGATTATGAGTAATGATATTTTAGAAAGGATTAGGTGACTTAATCACCTTTAGGTGGCTTGGCCATTTAGTCAATGTTTGACCTCGATTTGCGTGCCAAAATTTGCCGTTGAGAAAAAAAATTGTCGAGGATTCTCCATTTGATTTATCGAGATTGAAAATGTAAACATAAGGTTCAAATTCAAAGTAATCCAAAATGGTTTTATTTTAGGTGCAAAAATGATTGTAGTGTATTGTTTTTAGGAAATTCAGTGAGCGAGGATGATTAATTATTGATTTCCTAATTATAATTAGCTTAAATTAACACGGGGTGTTACACACATACTCCTACTAGGGATGATAAACTTCATAAATGCGCAACGGTTCTTGGAGAAACGTGTGGCAATTCAATATTTCATTATATATTCGGTAATGGAAGACACGTACCAGAAGAATGCTGCACCCGTATGCAGAAGTCTGGAAAGTCGTGTCACGACCATTTATTAAATGTGACCCTAAGACTCGAGCAATTTCCTAAGCAACGAAAGCGTAAGAAATTCGACACAAAACTGATAAAGCATGGAAGATTTGCAAGGTATATGGTCAAATTCCTCCTCCCGGGGATAGTAAAGTTGAAAAATGTTTAAGGTTTCTTGGAGACACGTGCGGTGATTCTATATACCATTATGTGTTTGGTTTTGGAAAACACGTACCAAAAGAATGTTGCACCCTTGTGATAAAATTTGGAAAGGGGTGTCATGATCTTTTATCACATGTGGCTCTAAGAGATGAAGAGTATCCTAAGCAACGAGCAAAAGATATCAAGCAAAAACATGCTAAAGTATGGGAGATTTGCAAAAAAGATGGTCAAATTTCAAATTAACATTCTCTCGGTTAATTTTACTTTCGTGTGATCTTAATATACAATAATAAATTTCATAGCTCACATTTAATTACATATGTGTTATTAATGTTCGATATTTTAATTATGAAGTTAAACACCGTTGTTAAATTTTTAAGATAAATAAAGGAGTGATTATATTCGTACAATCTTGATATTTAACATGGATGATATAAAATCTTTTCCAGCAAATTAATATACAAAGTATTTTCAGATTTCAAAGAATGCGCCGTGAAAAAATATTTGATCTCTCTACACAAATTAATATGAACATCGTAATAGAAATAATAACCACATTGATATATACTACGTAACATTCTTTCCACGAATGCGCCTTGAAAACCATTTGATCTCTCTACGCAAACGCCAAATATTACAACAAATTAATCATATAAATTAATAATTGAGTGTATATCCCAGATCGAAATTGAGTTGATCCTAACCTTTTGCTCGACAGGATGATTATTGTCTCGAAAACATCACTATTTGCTTCATCATTTCAACACTGGGATTAGATTAATCAAGATTTATATATTAATCATGTTAATTTTTGTTACTTTTATTAATGTTATATGCTTAATCTGTTGTTTAAGATTATTGTACACCATATCTTATTTTACAATAAAATTTCAAATTTAAATGACTGTCTAAATGAACTCTTCAATATTTTAATATTGTTTTAAACTATTAAATATTAATTTTTCTTAAATTGTAAGAACTCTACATATTTTTCTTGATTTTCTCTATATTATTATTATTATTATTATTATTATTATTATTATTATTATTATTATTATTATTATTATTTTTATTATTATTATTATTATTATTATTATTATTATTATTATTATTATTATTATTATTATTATTATTATTATTATTATTATTATTATTATTATTATTATTATTTAATTATTATTATTATTATTGTTCTAATTATTACTATTATTCTAATTCTTATTATTATTATTATTATTATTATTATTATTATTATTATTATTTAATTATTATTATTATTATTATTCTAATTATTACTAATATTCTATTTATTATTATTATTATTATTATTATTATTATTATTATTATTATTATTATTATTATTATTATTATTATTATTATTATTATAATTATTATTATTATTATTAAAATTATTATTATTATTATTATTATTATTATTATTATTATTATTATTATTCTAATTATTACTATTATTCTAATTATTACTTTTATTATTATTATTATTATTATTATTATTATTATTATTATTATTATTATTATTATTATTATTATTATTATTATTATTATTATTATTATTATTTACCCCCACCCACTATAAAAAGGAAAATGTTTCTTCTTCTTGCACTTAATTTTCACACTACAAATAAAAAGTGAATAAAGGATGTAATGATGCGAAAATTATGCGGAAACGAATTACAGGAAAATAAATAAAATGATATTTGTTTGGAAATATTTTGAGATCTCGAACCAATGGGATATTTGCTCGAAATAGATCTATATTTCGAACAATGGTCAGAACAACCAAGACCTATTTATTTCTACTCGTGTTAATACCTTGAAAACGCGTCAAAGCAAAACGAATTTGGAACGAAATTCGTCGATCCAGTTTACAACTGTAAACCAAAACCTTAATGTTTTTATTCAATAATTCCATGTTCTCAAAACTATTACAATAACCATTATTTATACTAAAACAATAAGATAACTTCCTTGATTAGTTAAGGAATAAAATAAAACTCCTATTAAAATATAGTAAATAAAACTAATAACTTAAACAAATTAGTAAACTACTTATAATCTATTACTAATAAATTTAGGAAAACTTCCAATGAAATAATCATAATTATTTTCGTATCGGAGAACATTTGTGGTGGAAAAAATCCCGTCACAAAAACATTATATGTGACGGAAAATATTTCTGACGTGCAATCCGTCAGAAATATATTTTTTTGTGATGGCTTGTCTGTCATAACGTTGACCGAAACATAACTTTTTTGCCTCAAAAGTCAAGGTTTTTGTCAAATTTGTGGCCAGGGTAGTCAGCCATAAAGAATATGTTTGTGCGGACATTTCGTCACAAGTTTGACCAAAGTCTTGACTTTCTTTTAATTTGTGTTTGACCGGGAAGGCGTCACAAGTCCGTCACAAGTCAATTTTGTGACGGGTAATCCGTCACAATTGTGTTTTTTGTGACCATTTATAGTGACTCCTTTGTGACGTGTTTTTCGTCACAAATTTGGTTTTTGTGACGGAAATGCAGCTTTATGACTGACTCTCGTCACTATCGATGATATTTTTAGTGTCACTTAATCATATCTTTAAAGATGAATTTCGAATTAAACGAGCCTCCCTTGTTGATGATGAACCCATATTATGTGTCTATTACTCCATAGATGAATTATCATTACTTGAAGTTAATGACGAATATGGTACAACAACATCTTATTAGTCGTTATAGATCAAACATATATCATCATTTTCCACTTTAATGTAGTTACCGATTAATTATGTGTACTATCAATGTGCAAGTGATTATTTAAAAGATGAAGGTTGTAAAGAAGGTATGTTTTCGATCTACTATAGTTAGTACTGCTATTATTTGTTTTGATGTTTTCTTACTAAATTGGTAATTACAAAAAAAAAAAAAAAAAAAAAACAAAAAAAAACCCTATATACATTAGAGTCATCTTTTATTTGAAGTTCTTGGGTTTAATTGTGGGTCAATAAATCTGCGATTCAGGATACAAACTAATAAGCAGATATATATATGAACAAATAGCCACTACCTATACGCTTCTAGTGTCTCCTATAACATAATGTCAATCTTTTCCGCGAGTATAGGAAGCAAAACGTGCTAAAAATGATCACCTAACAATTTTATAGTTTCCTTTTTCTTTGTTGGTGACTTTATTTGTGCTATGAATCAAAGAAATGTCACCATAACATTATAATGATAAATGAGTACAGCTATTATCTACCTCTCTTAATAAAATGATCCTATGGTGAATGGTATTAGACTATTAGGGTTATTATTTTCTATAGGATTTACACATATATATTACATCTTTACTTGAAACATACGAATTACAAATATTATCCGTTTTATGATTTGTTATTATTTAATTTCTACATTTGAAAAAATAAAGTATTTACAATTCCATCAAAGTACCCTATGTGATCAAATACAAATGAGTAACAAACTTTTTAGATACAATCATAGGCTTTATAACGCTTTTAATATCATGGTTCGACAAGAAATTATACGTCAACTCAAATAATAGATATGAGGCAATGAGGCATAAAGTTTTAAACAATATAAGTTAGATGTTTATTTTAAATTTCGTAATTAATACAATAAATAACAAAAAAAATGCTAATGAGTTTTGTAACTTGCTAAATGATAAAAATTGAATTAAATTAATTAGAATATAGTAGGAGTTATAACAAGATAAACTCTTAACGCAAGTAATTATTTTAATGAAAAAGCGTTATGTATCGCTTCATTATTTCAAGTGTTATACATCTATATATACAGGACATTGTATCTTGAATCTATCACTTAACCTCAACATCATATTAAATCCATTATAATTATTGTAATCTTATTTTAACCAACAACATAAGATTTGTTTTTAAAACGAAGTTTTCATGGTTTTTAAATCAAGATCCTCAAGAATTTATCGCTACAATAGTTACTTTTATCTTTTTCGCGTCGTTTGCAATTGCACATACTCCTACTAGGGATGATAAACTTCATAAATGCGCATAGCGGTTCTTGGAGAAACGTGTGGCAATTCAATATTTCATTATATATTCGGTAATGGAAGACACGCATTTAAGAATGTCGCACCGTATGCAGAAACCTGGAAAGTCGTGGTCACGACCATTTATTAAATGTGACCCTAAGACTCGAGCAATTTCCTAAGCAACGAGCAGAAGAAATACGACACAAAAATGATAAAGCATGGAAGATTTGCAAGGTATATGGTCAAATTCCTCCTCCCGCGGATAGTAAAGTTGAAAAATGTTTAAGGTTTCTTGGAGACACGTGCGGTGATTCTATATACCATTATGTGTTTGGTTTTGGAAAACACGTACCAAAAGAATGTTGCACCCTTGTGATAAAATTTGGAAAGGGGTGTCATGATCTTTTATCACATGTGGCTCTAAGAGATGAAGAGTATCCTAAGCAACGAGCAAAAGATATCAAGCAAAAACATGCTAAAGTATGGGAGATTTGCAAAAAAGATGGTCAAATTTCAAATTAACATTCTCTCGGTTAATTTTACTTTCGTGTGATCTTAATATACAATAATAAATTTCATAGCTTACATTTAATTACATATGTGTTATTTATGTTCGATATTTTAATTATGAAGTTAAACACCGTTGTTAAATTTTTAAGATAAATAAAGGAGTGATTATATTCGTACAATCTTGATATTTAACATGGATGATATAAAATCTTTTCCAGCAAATTAATATACATGCGTTATTTTCAGATTTCAAAGAATGCGCCGTGAAAAAATATTTGATCTCTCTACACAAATTAATATGAACATCGTAATAGAAATAATAACCACATTGATATATACTACGTAACATTCTTTCCACGAATGCGCCTTGAAAACCATTTGATCTCTCTACGCAAACGCCAAATATTACAACAAATTAATCATATAAATTAATAATTGAGTGTATATCCCAGATCGAAATTGAGTAGATCCTAACCTTTTGCACGACAGGATGATTATTGTCTCGAAAACATCACTATTTGCTTCATCATTTCAACACTGGGATTAGATTAATCAAGATTTATATATTAATCATGTTAATTTTTGTTTCTTTTATTAATGTTATATGCTTAATCTGTTGTTTAAGATTATTGTACACCATATCTTATTTTACAATAAAATATTGACTTTCAAATTTAAATGACTGTCTAAATGAACTCTTCAATATTTTAATATTGTTTTAAACTATTAAATATTAATTTTTCTTAAATTGTAAGAACTCTACATATTTTTCTTGATTTTCTCTATATTATTATTATTATTATTATTATTATTATTATTATTATTATTATTATTATTATTATTATTATTATTATTATTATTATTATTATTATTATTATTATTATTATTATTATTATTATTATTATTATTATTATTATTATTATTATTATTATTATTATTATTTAATTATTATTATTATTATTGTTCTAATTATTACTATTTTTCTAATTCTTATTATTATTATTATTATTATTATTATTATTATTATTTTTATTATTATTATTATTATTATTATTATTATTATTATTATTATTATTATTATTGTTATTATTATTATTATTATTATTATTTAATTATTATTATTATTATTATTCTAATTATTACTATTATTCTAATTATTACTATTATTATTATTATTATTATTATTATTATTATTATTATTATTATTATTATTATTATTATTATTATTATTATTATTATTATTATTATTATTATTATTATTATTATTATTATTATTATTTACCCCCACCCACTATAAAAAGGAAAATGTTTCTTCTTCTTGCACTTAATTTTCACACTACAAATAAACAAAGTGAATAAAGGATGTAATGATGCTAAAATTATGCGAAACTAATTACGTGAAAATAAATAAAATGATATTTGTTTGGAAATATTTTGAGATCTCGAACTAATGGGATATTTGCTCTAAATAGATCTATATTTCTAACAATGGTCGAGAACAACCAAGACCTATTTATTTCTACTCGTGTTAATACCTTGAAAACGCCACAAAGCAAAACGAATTTGGAACGAATTGCCGATCCAGCTTTACAATCAGAAACCAAAACCTTAATGTTTTTATTCAATAATTCCATGTTCTCACAACTATTAGAATAACCATTATTCATACTAAAACAATAAGATACCTTCCTTGATTAGTTAAGGACTAAAATAAAACTCCTATTAAAATATAGTAAATTAAACTAATAACTTAAACAAATTAGTAAACTACCTATAATCTATTACTAATAAATTTAGGAAAACTTCCAATGAAATAATCATAATTATTTTCAGATCGAGAACATTTGTGATGGAAAAATCCCGCCACAAAAACATTATATGTGATTTGAAAATATTTCTGACGTGCAATCCGTCAGAAATATGTTTTTTGGTGACGGCTTGGCTGTCAGAACGTTGACCGAAACATACCTTATTTGCCCCAAAAGTCAAGGTTTTTGACAAATTTGTGACGGGGTAGCCGTCATAAAGAATATGTTTGTGCGGACATTTCACACAAGTTTGACCAAAGTCTTGACTTTCTTTAATTTGTGTTTGACCTGAAGGCGTCACAAGTCCGTCACAAGTCAATTTTGTGACGTAATCCGTCACAATTGTGTTTTTGTGTCCATTTATAGTGACTCCTTTGTGACGTGTTTTTCGTCACAAATTTGGTTTTTGTGACGGGAAATGCAGCTTTATGACGGACTCTCCGTCACTATCGACAGTATTTTTTTAGTGTCACATAATCATATCTTTAAAGATGAATTTCGAATTAAACGAGCCTCCCTTGTTGATGATGAACCCATATTATGTGTCTATTACTCCATAGATGAATTATCATTACTTGAAGTTAATGACGTATATGGTACAACAACATCATATTAGTCGTTATAGATCAAACATATATCATCATTTTCCACTTTAATGTAGTTACCGATTAATTATGTGTACTATCAATGTGCAAGTGATTATTTAAAAGATGAAGGTTGTAAAGAAGGTATGTTTTCGATCTACTATAGTTAGTACGGTTATTATTTGTTTTGATGTTTTCTTACTAAATTGGTGATTACAAAAAAAAAAAAAAAAAAAACAAAAAAAAACCCTACATACATTAGAGTCATCTTTTATTTGAAGTTCTTGGGTTTAATTGTGGGTCAATAAATCTGCGATTCAGGATACAAACTAATAAACGGTATATATATATATGAACAAATAGCCACTACATATACGCTTCTAGTGTCTCCTATAACATAATGTCAATCTTTTCCGCGAGTATAGGGAAGCAAAACGTGCTAAAAATGATCAGTCTAACAATTTTATAGTTTCCTTTTTCTTTGTTGGTGACTTTATTTGTGCTATGAATCAGCAAAAATGTCACCATAACATTATAATGATAAATGAGTACAACTATTATCTACCTCTCTTAATAAAATGATCCTATGGTGAATGGTATTAGACTATTAGGGTTATTATTTTCTATAGGATTTACACATATATATTACATCTTTACTTGAAACATACGAATTACAAATATTATCCGTTTTATGATTTGTTATTATTTAATTTCTACATTTGAAAAAATAAAGTATTTACAATTCCATCAAAGTACCCTATGTGATCAAATACAAATGAGTAACAAACTTTTTAGATACAATCATAGGCTTTATAACGATTTTAATATCATGGTTCTGACAAGAAATTATACGTCAACTCAAATAATAGATATGAGGCAATGAGGCATAAAGTTTTAAACAATATAAGTTAGATGTTTATTTTAAATTTCGTAATTAATACAATAAATAACAAAAAAAATGCTAATGAGTTTTGTAACTTGCTAAATGATAAAAATTGAATTAAATTAATTAGAATATAGTAGGAGTTATAACAAGATAAACTCTTAACGCAAGTAATTATTTTAATGAAAAAACGTTATGTACTGCTCATTATTTCAAGTGTTATACATCTATATATACAGGGACATTGTATCTTGAATCTATCACTTAACCTCAACATCATATTAAATCCATTATAATTCTTGTAATCTTATTTTAACCAACAACATAAGATTTGTTTTTTAAAAACGAGTTTTCATGGATTTTAAATCAAGATCCTCGAAGAATTTACTCGCTACAATAGTTACTTTTATCTTTTTCGCGTCGTTTGCAATTGCACATACTCCTACTAGGGATGATAAACTTCATAAATGCGCAACGGTTCTTGGAGAAACGTGTGGCAATTCAATATTTCATTATATATTCGGTAATGGAAGACACGTACCAGAAGAATGCTGCACCCGTATGCAGAAGTCTGGAAAGTCGTGTCACGACCATTTATTAAATGTGACCCTAAGACTCGAGCAATTTCCTAAGCAACGAGCAGAAGAAATACGACACAAAAATGATAAAGCATGGAAGATTTGCAAGGTATATGGTCAAATTCCTCCTCCCGGGGATAGTAAAGTTGAAAAATGTTTAAGGTTTCTTGGAGACACGTGCGGTGATTCTATATACCATTATGTGTTTGGTTTTGGAAAACACGTACCAAAAGAATGTTGCACCCTTGTGATAAAATTTGGAAAGGGGTGTCATGATCTTTTATCACATGTGGCTCTAAGAGATGAAGAGTATCCTAAGCAACGAGCAAAAGATATCAAGCAAAAACATGCTAAAGTATGGGAGATTTGCAAAAAAGATGGTCAAATTTCAAATTAACATTCTCTCGGTTAATTTTACTTTCGTGTGATCTTAATATACAATAATAAATTTCATAGCTTACATTTAATTACATATGTGTTATTAATGTTCGATATTTTAATTATGAAGTTAAACACCGTTGTTAAATTTTTAAGATAAATAAAGGAGTGATTATATTCGTACAATCTTGATATTTAACATGGATGATATAAAATCTTTTCCAGCAAATTAATATACATGCGTTATTTTCAGATTTCAAAGAATGCGCCGTGAAAAAATATTTGATCTCTACACAAATTAATATGAACATCGTAATAGAAATAATAACCACATTGATATATACTACGTAACATTCTTTCCACGAATGCGCCTTGAAAACCATTTGATCTCTCTACGCAAACGCCAAATATTACAACAAATTAATCATATAAATTAATAATTGAGTGTATATCCCAGATCGAAATTGAGTTGATCCTAACCTTTTGCTCGACAGGATGATTATTGTCTCGAAAACATCACTATTTGCTTCATCATTTCAACACTGGGATTAGATTAATCAAGATTTATATATTAATCATGTTAATTTTTGTTTCTTTTATTAATGTTATATGCTTAATCTGTTGTTTAAGATTATTGTACACCATATCTTATTTTACAATAAAATATTGACTTTCAAATTTAAATGACTGTCTAAATGAACTCTTCAATATTTTAATATTGTTTTAAACTATTAAATATTAATTTTTCTTAAATTGTAAGAACTCTACATATTTTTCTTGATTTTCTCTATATTATTATTATTATTATTATTATTATTATTATTATTATTATTATTATTATTATTATTATTAATATTATTATTATTATTATTATTATTATTATTATTATTATTATTATTATTATTATTATTATTATTATTATTATTATTATTATTATTATTATTATTATTATTATTATTATTATTATTCTAATTATTACTATTATTCTAATTCTTACTATTATTATTATTATTATTATTATTATTATTATTATTATTATTCTAATTATTACTATTATTCTAATTCTTACTATTATTATTATTATTATTATTATTATTATTATTATTATTATTATTATTATTATTATTATTATTATTATTATTATTATTATTATTATTATTATTATTATTATTTTTATTATTATTATTATTATTATTATTATTATTATTATTATTATTTAATTATTTTTATTATTATTCTAATTATTACTAATATTCTAATTATTACTATTATTATTATTATTATTATTATTATTATTATTATTATTATTATTATTATTATTATTATTATTATTATTATTATTATTATTATTATTATTATTATTATTATTATTATTATTATTATTATTATTATTATTATTATTATTTACCCCCACCCACTATAAAAAGGAAAATGTTTCTTCTTCTTGCACTTAATTTTCACACTACAAATAAACAAAGTGAATAAAGGATGTAATGATGCTAAAATTATGCTAAACGAATTACAGAAAATAAATAAAATGATATTTGTTTGGAAATATTTTGAGATCTCGAACTAATGGGATATTTGCTCTAAATAGATCTATATTTCAACAATGGTCGTAACAACCAAGACCTATTGATTTCTACTCGTGTTAATACCTTGAAAACGCTACAAAGCAAAACGAATTTGGAACGAATTACGATCCAGCTTTACAATCAGAAAACCAAAACCTTAATGTTTTTATTCAATAATTCCATGTTCTCAAAACTATTACAATAACCATTATTTATACTAAAACAATAAGATAACTTCCTTGATTAGTTAAGGAATAAAATAAAACTCCTATTAAAATATAGTAAATAAAACTAATAACTTAAACAAATTAGTAAACTACTTATAATCTATTACTAATAAATTTAGGAAAACTTCCAATGAAATAATCATAATTATTTTCGTATCGGAGAACATTTGTGATGGAAAAAATCCCGTCACAAAAACATTATATGTGACGGAAAATATTTCTGACGTGCAATCCGTCAGAAATATATTTTTTTGTGATGGCTTGTCTGTCATAACGTTGACCGAAACTTAACTTTTTTACCTCAAAAGTCAAGGTTTTTGTCAAATTTGTGACGGGGTAGCCGTCATAAAGAATATGTTTGTGCGGACATTTCGTCACAAGTTTGACCAAAGTCTTGACTTTCTTTTAATTTGTGTTTGACCGGAAAGGCGTCACAAGTCCGTCACAAGTCAATTTTGTGACGGGTAATCCGTCACAATTGTGTTTTTTGTGACCATTTATAGTGACTCCTTTGTGACGTGTTTTTCGTCACAAATTTGGTTTTTGTGACGGGAAATGCAGCTTTATGACGGACTCTCCGTCACTATCGACAGTATTTTTTTAGTGTCACATAATCATATCTTTAAAGATGAATTTCGAATTAAACGAGCCTCCCTTGTTGATGATGAACCCATATTATGTGTCTATTACTCCATAGATGAATTATCATTACTTGAAGTTAATGACGTATATGGTACAACAACATCTTATTAGTCGTTATAGATCAAACATATATCATCATTTTCCACTTTAATGTAGTTACCGATTAATTATGTGTACTATCAATGTGCAAGTGATTATTTAAAAGATGAAGGTTGTAAAGAAGGTATGTTTTCGATCTACTATAGTTAGTACGGTTATTATTTGTTTTGATGTTTTCTTACTAAATTGGTGATTACAAAAAAAAAAAAAAAAAAAAAAACAAAAAAAAACCCTATATACATTAGAGTCATCTTTTATTTGAAGTTCTTGGGTTTAATTGTGGGTCAATAAATCTGCGATTCAGATACAAACTAATAAATCCAGATATATATATGAACAAATAGCCACTACATATACGCTTCTAGTGTCTCCTATAACATAATGTCAATCTTTTCCGCGAGTATAGGGAAGCAAAACGTGCTAAAAATGATCAGTCTAACAATTTTATAGTTTCCTTTTTCTTTGTTGGCGACTTTATTTGTGCTATGAATCAGCAAAAATGCCACCATAACATTATAATGATAAATGAGTACAACTATTATCTACCTCTCTTAATAAAATGATCCTATGGTGAATGGTATTAGACTATTAGGGTTATTATTTTCTATAGGATTTACATATATATATTACATCTTTACTTGAAACATACTGTTTCAGGTATAAAGTTAGGAACTAAATACCAAAACTAAATACAAATGATTACAAGTTAATGTGGATTATAAATTCGATAAGCTAAGTCCTTGAGGGTCCTTAGCTCTCGGCTGGTCTCTTCCTTCCTCTCTTCCTGAAACGACGTTACAAACCTAGCCTCGGGGCCTTCCGGGTGGTGGCCCTCCGACGCTCAAGTCAGTTTTTAAGACAAATAAATCTAGAGAGAGAGAAGAGAGAGAAAAACCTTTTGTGTGGTGTTTTTGTGTTGTGTGTGAATGAATAGTTTTTAGGGTTTTAGTTACCTTTTATACCTATCATTGATTTGTCTTCTTGCGCCTCTTCTCCGTACTGTACGGTCCCGAGTGGGCCATGCCTGCCCCAGACCCGGGTGGACCACTGGATTCCTTGGTACATGAGATGCTCCGGTCCATGAACCTCCCGGTCTTATGCTACCAGACCCGGGAGACATTGGTAAATCAGCATGTGTATGGGCACCTTCCGGCCCATGGCCCTACTGGTCCGGAGGTGTCGGATCCGGGAGAAGTCACCCCCCAACAACTGCCCCCATACAGGGGAAGCCATAGGCTTGCTCTGTATGTCCTGACTTTCTGGGCGGATTGTTTTTCTTCAGCCCGGATAAATAAACTCTCCTTGCGTTCTTGTTTCCTGGCCTTGCGTCTTTTCCATCCCGCTCATAGGTGGTGTGTTGAGTACGCTTTCATTTTGGTGCAACTTTTGAATTCCAAACTCCAAAGTAGGCGACGTTGCGCCTCCCCAGATCCGACACGTGTCGTACAAAGGGTGGAAGTGCACTGTGCACCCCTTTCCCTATAAATACCTCCTTACATCGTTTCATTTTCCCCATTTACTCATTCTTAAAACATTTCAAATCCTCGAAAAATCTCCACACTTCTTCAGATCTTGTTTGCATTTCATCCTTGCTTCTCCTTGCTTTCGATCTCGTCTTCGCCCACGCTTTTACAAAAGGTAATCTTCGTGTTTTGATTTTAGATTTCAGCTCAATCATCTAGTAGAGAACAATGAGTGCGTCGGCCGATTCGTCTTCTAGAACCGCTTCAGATATCAACGTAGTAATAGATTCAGAAGTGGAGCCTGAGATTGAGGATTTGACCGGGGGCCGGGAAGGAGTGACTGATATGGAGGCCCAGGCTGGGACCTCTCAGGCTGGACCTTCTGAGGCCGGGCCTTTACATGTACGGATCTTGGAGCCCTCGGTATTCAAGATTCCCATGAATACTAGGATTAATCTAGGTTACAGGGACTTCCTGAATGAGAAGAATCGCTCAATCAAGCGAACATTACAATTTACCCGAGAAATGGGAATTCGTCGTGCCGGGAAGGCACCAAAATGTGGTCAAACCTCCGAACCTTCACACGGCCGTATACATGAAGAATCTGGAGCATGGGCTTCGATTTCCTCTTCACCCCTTTATCGAGAAAGTGCTCGACCGGGCTAATATTGCCATATGCCAGATGACACCGTTTGGGATGAGAGTCATAGTCGCCTTTGCCTGGACTTGTTTGTACCTGGGCTTCCTCTCGACAATAAATCTTTTCCGCCGCCTCCACCACTTCCTACTGCACTAATAGGTCGACTAAGGGATGGTGGTCACCGTCACCGAAGCCTGCCATCCGACTCACTTCCTGCTAATGACTCGATGAAGGGGTGGAACGAGAGGTGGTTCTTCCTCAAGTCTCCCGTTCCTTTCAACCACCCTCGCTGCTTTCACAACGATGTGAGAGGCCGTTTAGAGACCCGAGATGAGTGGGTCCCGGGGAGCGTCCTTCCCTGGAAGGACGTCCCGTTGACCGAGGAGGAGTCGAGAGCTGTGGACTACTTTGAGGCTTACAAAGCGGGGAAGGATTGGTTCCCCAAGAATTGGCTTCCTCCAGCGGATACAATTTCCGAGGACAAATTTCTGAGCGTGGTTGGCCTAGTCCCGGCCCTCGAAGCAGGTAAGCAGGGGCCGGGCGGCCAGGGTCTTAGTGTCTTAGTCATCTTAACTTGTGTTTACTTAGCTTTTTTGATTCTTCCGGCTCTGATTTTGCTTCGTCTTTCGCAGGTTCCTTGGGCTATCTTACTCCGGAGGATTTGGCGTCTATTGGCCTAAACGAAAAGAATCGACCGCTTGATCAACCGACTGCCGTGGACTTGAAGCGACGTAAACCCACGCTCAGGGAATTCTGGAAGAGCATGCAGGGTTATATTCCCGATAGGCCGATGGGAAGGAAACGCGCAGCGTTCAAGCCGAGCCGAAAGAGAGAGCCGAGCAGCGCAAAGCCTGCTGGATCTGTTTCATCCCCTCGCCCGGGACCGGTGGGTGTTACAGTAGAGTCCACCCCGGTAGGAGGCGTGTTTGAGGCGACGCTTGAGGCCCCTCTCCCCAGCCCTCCGAGGGAGATCAAGATCCCCCAACCATCTCCGGTTCCGGACGCAGTTGTCATTGAGTCCGAGTCTCCTCACTCGGAGGATGTCCGGCCCCTTAAGAGGCAAAAGAAGGTTAGCTCCACACTCTCGTGGGGGAGTCTGTCTGAGGGGCGCCCCCTGGATGTTCCTTCAGACGGTCTTTCTTCTGTTTTTCCTATCAGTGAGCAAGACATTTATGATCTATTGTCTTTCTCCATCCAGGGCTCTTCTTCCAAAGCCAGGGCCGGCGCTCAGGGCCAGGTTTCCATCGCCGTCCCGGGTGTGGGGGCTTCGGGTACGGGCGGCGTCATGGGGCACCCAGCGGGTCTCGTTGAAGAGACCCCACCTATTGCTGGGGGCCTTGCCATAAAGGCTACTGAGCTGGCGATGCAGGTCCGCCGCTCCGTGGATGCTTTCTCCAAGTTTGCAATGGACACTGCAGGCGAAATTGACCGTGACGCGGCGGCGAGGCGCTTCATCGAGGCCAACAAAGAGATGAAGGAAGCGGCTGACCGCCTGAAGAAAGCTATTAAGGCCCGCGAGCGCGAGACTAAAACCTTGAAGGCTGAAGTGCAGACCTTACTGGGCAAGCTGAAGGAAAAAGAGTCCCAGCTGGAGGAGCTCTCCAAGGAGAAGGAGAAACTGGCTCTCCAATGTTCTGAGCTCTTCCTGGCCTGGACGCCGCCGCTGTTCTGGCGTAAGGCTGCCGAGGTCGAGAGGTCGGCCGCGGACTAAAGTCGCCGCCTGAGCCGAGATGGAGCAGATGAAGGCGCGCCCATCGTGTTGAGCTCGCCGAGGTCCGTGCCAACTCCTTCTATGATGGGGTTGATTTTGGGTCCAATGAGACGGCGGATTTATCGACAAGGTCGACCCCAATTTCAACTTCGCCCGCCTTGCCGAACTTGAAGAGGTCACGACCGCGAAAGCAAATGGAAGAAAGCAACGGCGAAGATGTCGGGTCGCTAGGGATTCGCCGCCGCTCTTCCGAGTCTTCCTGCTCGGGGTGACTTTGCATCGGGGTAACGCCGAAGGGTCCTCCCACTAGCCTACATTTTGCTTTGTTTTAATTTCAATAAACACATTAGTCTGCGGTGGCGGGCTGTGGTAGACTACGCCGACTACGGTAGGTCTTTTAATTGTACCCTTCCCTTTCTTTTAATTTCGCATCAATTTTCCCCGCCCGCCTCAGGTCCAGGGTCGCAACCTTGTAATATACTCTTTCTATTGCAAGCGTTCCTTCTTTTGTTAATATCGCCTTGTCTTTTCGTTTTTCCATACTTAGCTTATTTTATCTTGTTTTTACTCGCGCTATCCTCCTCCGGGACCGGGTGATTTTAGATGTGTTCTCCTCCGTTATTATTTCTCTTTGAATGCTTATCTTTGTTTATTTGTTAAATCGGACCTGACAAGGTTGTTTGGTCCCAGCGTCTTATTTATACTTAGCCAAATTTCTAGCTTTTTCTCTGTGTGTTATCAATACCGGGGCCGTGTATTACTTAGCACCCGGTGATTGTAATTACTCTTTCGTACATTCGTACGCATGCCCCCGGTTGTCGGGCGATTGTGCGTAGGTTATTCGATGAATTGCACACTCCTCCGGGCCCGACGACCACGGATGAGCATAGTGCAAGGCCATACGTTGGGCGCGAGCCGTCCAGGCCCCGGGCCACGGATTCTCAAGGCGCGATGTTCATCCATACGTAGACATGGGAGGTCCGCAGCCGCCACCGGCTACAAGGTCGCAGATCGTGACATCGGTGAGAGCAGCCTAGGCACGTGGGCCATCATAGACATCCCGGCTCTTTTGCATAAGGGCACCCTCATCCGGGCCCGACGACCACGGGTGAGCATTGTGCAAGGCCATACGTCGGGCGCGAGCCGTCCAGGCCCCGGGCCTGGACTCTCAAGGCGCGATGTTCATCCGTACGTAGGCAATGTGTCATACGTAGGGCGCGAGCCGTCCGGGCCCCGGGCCATGGACTCTCAAGGCGCGATGTTCATCCATACGTAGACATGGGAGGTCCGCAGCCGCCACCGGCTACAAGGTCAGATCGACATCGCGTGGTGAGAGCAGCCTAGGCACGTGGGCCATCATAGACATCCCGGCTCTTTTGCATAAAGGCACCCTCACCCGGGCCCGACGACCACGGGTGAGCATTGTGCAGGGCCATACGTAGGGCGCGAGCCGCCCAGGCCCCAGGCCTGGACTCTCAAGGCGCGATGTTCATCCGTACGTAGGCAATGTGTCATACGTAGGGCGCGAGCCGTCCGCCCCGCCACGACTCAAGGCGCGATGTTCATCCATACGTAGACATGCGTAGGGCGCGACCCGCCCAGGCCCCAGGCCATGGACTCTCAAGGCGCGATGTTCATCCTACGCAGGCGTGGGAGCCCGCCAGGTGGTTGCCTAGGAGGTCCTACCCTTCTCCGGTCTTTTATGTCTCTTAGCTGCTCCGGGGCCTGTTCTTGCCCTCACTCTGCTTCAAAGTGATTTGGAGTGCTCACCCCTTTTCCCGAAAGTGTTAGTAAAATTTCCAAAAATTCCTATTTTTGAATCGTACTATCGTTGATTAGTCTGGCCTGGGGTAGTCCCCTCCTGCCCCTGGCCAGCTTTTGTGTGATGCAAATCTAAGCAAATGCTGGGCAAAAATTCTAGCACAAGCTCTACTAAAAACGTTACAAAAGCTCGCGGTGCCAACATTCCTGGTCACTCGCGTTACAGATGTCTACACGTTGCCTCGTTAAAACCTTCCCGTGGAAAACCCAGTGGGACAAAACCACGGGTAAGGGAAAAGAGTACAACGCTTACACGTAATATTTGTGTAGATACCCGTATCTGTCGATATGAGAATTTATAGAAAACCCGACAAACACCCAATGATGATAGGACGACGTGTATATCGTGTCATTTATTTGAGTTCGTTTTACGATGTAAGCCGGACGCTGTCGACGCAGTGCTTTTTTAATTTAAAGGATATTTGATTTATTTGGCCCTGTCAAATCTTATTTTTTTGTCGCAAGTATGTATTTTATTGAAAATAAAATATTTCGATTCGAAAAATCATTTTAAAATATTTCGATTTGAAAAGTCGCTTTTACAAATTCATTCTTTTTGACTTGAAAAGTCGTTTCTCATGCTTTTAAAACAGTTTATTAAATCAGATTCGATTTAATTCGTTTTCTTAACAAAGAAGTTTTAAAGCTCGTTTTAAGCTCGATTTTAAGAATGATTTTGAGCCCGTTTCAACACGAATTTCAAGGCCTTTTCTCCCACCTCCTTCCCCACATACCAAAGCTCGTATCCAGGCCAAAACCCAGCCAAGAGCCACGACCAAAACAGGCCATAAAACAGCCAAATAAACTCGTTTACAACTGCACAAAACCCCACCCCGTGCTCGCTTTTGGAGCAACCCAAAACCCAACCTTTCTCGCCACTAAACCCATACCCGTATCCAAACTATCCTACCCTCGTTTGCCCTTGCTTAACCTTCAAGAAAACCCCTCTAAAACCCTAAGACAAGCCTCCAACAGCAGCTCTCGAAAATAGGGCATAGCTGCTCTGTTCCGTTCTTCAACCCTACTTTCTCGACCCTATATATACACACTAACCACAGGCCTTCATGATACACGAAATATACAGCTCTCACACATAATACAAAGTCCCAAAAAAAACCTCAAAAAGAAGTCGAAATAGCGGTCAGAAAAACAGAGCATTCTCTTGCGTTTTTCAGTCTGCTATTACCTCTTCTTCTTCGTTTTTCGTATTGTAAACTTCTTAATCTCTCCGATTTGTTTACCTAATCTTAAAGTTCGCCTTACCACGATTCTAAAACATCTTTCGGTTCGAAATTTCGTTGAGAAACGAATAAGTTACAAGCTTTTGAAAATTGCTGTCAGTTTTGGTACGAAGTACGGTTTTTATTATTGGTTTTCGTCGACGACGGCCCCTCGGGATAAAATCTTACAATCGATTACGACTCGGATATTTGGTCAACGATACATGTAAGTTGAGGGTGCAAAATACTCTTTTTATTTTGTTAATTTATCGTTTTTTTATTATCTTTATAGCCTCTGTCGTATTTTTATTCTCTGTTGTTCTGTTGCTTATCATCGTAGTTATTGCTTTTTTATCGTTTGTTTTAGACTTATTCTTTTAGCCTGATTATGACTTGTATATGAGAATGTTTCGTGCCCCTTTATACACTTAGTATGCATATGTAGTTCTCTTGTGTAATATGATTCGCGTAGTGTGGCTTGCTGTCGTTATTTTGATTTAGGATTTGCTTGTTAGCCTACATATAATTGGGTCTCATTCACGTTTGATGGTCAGAAATTTGGTTTATCGCGTTCTTCCAGTTTCGTGACTCGTGTGCGTAGGATAGTTTAGTTTTCATGACTTTGCATTGTCGTTTGGTTTTGGTGTCATAACTCATCACGTTAATCGGCCAAGGTGCATCTCGTTTCGCCTGTTGTTGTGTTTTCCGCCTCTATCTCGCTTCTATCTCGTTTGTGTATGAACTTGAAATTTCAAGTGTCGTAGTGGTCATGTTACACGTTTGTATTCGTTTGTGTTTAGTCGCTCTTGATTATTCATGCCTTTGCGTAATTCGTGTGCACTCATGCTACTGGTTTCGTATGCAAGGCTCTTGCTGTGTGAATATTGTTTGATTATTAGTTTCACCCCACGTCATCTCGCTCATGTTGGTTTCTTTTAGTTGTATTTAATTATCAGTTTACACGCTCGTTTGTATGTTTGTTCGTGTCTGTTTACTGCGATTTGCACATGTTTGCCCCTTCGTTTAGTGGTACTTAGCTTATGTGTTTGCTTGTTAGTTCATTATAATGTACAGTGCTTAGTAATGTCGATCATCCATGCTTGTTTACGTTTTGTTCATGCTTGTGTTTGTTGCAACCTGTGAATCTCTTGCGCGTTCATGTAGGTTTGTATAGGTCTTCGTATGATGTGTTTGAGAGTTTATGTTATTTGCCCATATTTGTGTGGACTTGTTTATTTCGGTTTGTGCTGGTATGTACTTCCGTTATTTGCGTATTAGATTACCTAGGCATTTGCTTATACATTGATTACTAGTTGCATCCACTTTATTTGAGTATGTTAGTATGCCAATTAATTGCATTTATTTGTGGGTTTATGCGTTTGTTTGTTCGTTCATTCGTATTTGCTTGATTTGTGTAGGTTTACACTTGTTTGTTAGTTTATTCGTTTGGTTGTGTTTGTCTGTCGCTTTCCTATATGCGTATGGAGTGTTTGTTCATGATAGTCGTTTATACTTGCTCTTATTAGTCATGTTTATTTATTTTCTACTCGTCTGCCGCTAACGTTTGTTAATCTATCTTATGCTGTCGGTAAGTATTTCTGCTTCTTTTCTCTGTTGGCTAGAATAGTAAATGAACTCATGTTGAACAACTTCGACGAAATTATATGTGCATTAAAATGACCTAGAATGGATATATTTTTGTTTAGGGTTAAAACGCTGTTTGCATATCCGCATGTGTACTCATAATAGCCATGGTTTTACTTAGTAGAGACCGTCTTTACGACGGGCGGGGTTAGGCGTTAAATTAATGAAATTCTTTTAAACTTCCTAACACGTAAATTCGCACGAACTCATTTTCTCTAAAACTGGTTTTCTAAATTCCATATAAAATTTAGTGGCGACTCTTTTCAAATTAAAAATGTTTTTGAAATAGAACATCGCGTGGATCAAAATCCCTTGTCCACAATTTGGCGACTCCGCTGGGGACAGTGAAACTTGAAAAGTAAAATGATGGCTATTTAGAGTACCTTTTTTTTTTTTTTTTTTTTTTTTACGTTGTTTATGCATCATACTGTTAGGTTTCGAACCATTTCTCCCCTTGGGTCGATTTCAGGGTGGAGAAATGACGTTCACTATGTCTGATTTAAATATCAAGGTGGTTCCGTCGAGGTTAGCAACCGCACTTTCGCCATATAGTTACAAACTTATGGTGGTTGCGTAGGTTACCTAACAGCGCGGGATCATTGGCATGGACCCTTCTTGAGACTTAGAATAGTCTAGTTCATGCATTGCATCCTCGAACTGTGTATGACTAAATGCTCTGTGATTCCTAAAGCCTTTGTTTTCAATCCTTTTTAGTCAAAACTGTCATCTTTTCAGTCAAATTTCTTCCAAAAAGTTTCCTTCTTAGCTGAAATGCTGTCTTTTTAGGATTAGAATAATCTTAAGTATTTTCCAACACAATCCTTTTCGAAAAATAAAGATTTTTTTTTTTTTTTTTTTTTCCAAAGCTGAAACGCTTTCCTCCTAGGATTAGAATAATCTTAAACAATTTTCGACTTTAGCTCTTTTGAAAAAAGATCTCCTCCAAGCTGAAAGTTATTCGTTTAGGATTAGAATAATCTTAAAATAATTTCCAACTTGAAAAAAAAGGTCCCCTCTTTGCTATCCGTTTAGGGTTAGAATAATCCTGTTTTAGCTCTTTAAAGTTTTTGCAAATCAAACTTTATCTTCCTTCCGTCGTCCTCGATCTCAAATTTCAAGTCTTGCTTTGAGTTTAACCCAAGTCTAGAATAAGGAGTCCGAGTCAGTCCATCCCCGTAGTCCACCTTGGAGTCCATGTGTAGGTTAGACGTGTAGTTTGGAGTCGGGCTAGTTTTTTTTTTTTTTTTTTTTTTTTTTTCCGAGTCAGGTTATGGTGGTGGGTTTCTCTCAACTATTCACGTGTGCGTCAGTCAAGTTATGGGTGTGCAAAGGGTTTATAAGTCGATGACTGAATGATGTTCGGGGTTTTAATGTAGAAAGGCCAGTCGAAACAAGAAGCATGACTACCGCGGAACAGTTAAGCAAACTCAATGATACTCTAGCTGCAATGATGAGTCGTTTGGAGTCCGTAGAAAAGAAGCTGACGGTGGAAACTCCACCGCCTCCCCCACCAACTGAACTTGAGAAGCGCTTCAAACTAATAGAGGAGCAACTGAAATTGTCTCATGGGGAAAGCATTCACTTCGAGAATGCTCGTGGCTACACGCCAGTCCAAGATAAGCTACCGACCAATTTTGTGCTTACTGACATCCCTAAGTTTAAGGGAACTGAAGACCCGTTGCAACATATCCGATCTTACAAAGAATACCTCGCTTTGAAAGGAGTACCTGCTGAAATGTTGTCCCACGTTTTTGCTCAATCTTTGGGGGAACATCCAAGGAAATGGTTTTATGGTCTCGAACTCAAAAATTTCCCGACTTTTGAGGATATCACCGTGGAATTTTGTAAGCATTTTGCTGATAATGCTGAAATTCAAACCACTATGCGGACATTAGAAGTAATGACGCAAAAAGAAAAGGAGGGATTTACAGAGTTCCTTAATCGATGGCGCGCAGAGAGCGTGAAATTGCCAAAAAGGCCCGAAGAGGTTGAAATGGTAGATAAGTTCGTTAAGAATCTTCGTCCCGTCTACCGAGATGCTATCAAATACCAAAATTTCAGCTCATTCAAAGACCTTAGCCGAGTAGGGAGGAAAATAGAGGACGATGTCCGAACTGCAGAGGCCGAAAAACCTAAGGGGTATCAAGGGCCCTCTTCCTCTAAGTCAAGGGTATCTAATTCAGCTAATCACGTGCAAGCAATCAGTTTTGGGGGCCCTCGAGAGCAACAACGTCGAGCACCAAGGGCGTTTACTGATATCGGATGCACCTATATATGCCTCTGCTCTTCAAAGACTCTCGGCCCAAGGAAAGTTGAGCCCAATTGGTCCAACTCCGGACCCACCTGCTGACCGACAAGGTAAATGGTACAAGCCAAACGCATACTGTGCGTTCCATCAAGGGAGAGGTCACGATACGGAGAATTGTTTCCGCCTTAAGCACGAGATCCAAGACATGATTGAAAATGGATCTTTGCCAATTCCTACGGTCAAACCGAATAATGTGACTAACCCTTTCGGCAACCACTCCAATGCGGTGTTCATGGGAGACAATGATGATATGTCTCACTTAATCCGACCCGTCAATTATCTCACCGGGTTTTTCGTGGGAAAAGTTTACATAGATTGTGCTGATCTTTTTCCCAAAGCAAGAAATGATATTCGCATTGGGGATTTCAACATCGATTGTACACCATATCTTGCTCAAAGCGGAAATGAAATTAATGGGGTTTGGGCAGATGATGAGGATGATATTTATCTCACCGAAGGTGCAATATCCCACGCACTCAAGTCGAAATCATGCGATTCACGAAAAGATGTCCTCGAATCTGATCATCTAACTCGGTCTGGACGTCCTTATCGAGTAGAAAAATCGAGAAGCACATCTATTTTTGGGGACACCCAAAACGCAACGCAAGCAAGTACGCCTACTGTAACAAAAGCACTCGAAGAAGTGTCGACCGCAGGGGATCCCCTTATCAAGCAATTACAGAAAACTAAGGCGGATGTCTCTATATGGGAGCTTATTCTAAGCTCGTTCGAACATCGTCAAGCTCTGCTACAATCTTTGATGAACATGACTGTGTCTCCCACCACCACGCCTAACGATATGATCTCGTTGGTTTCATCAAATCAACCACGGCTTACAAATGCCGTGACCTTCTCGGATGAGGACTTGCCTTCTTTCGGACCTCAACATTGCTTAGCCATGTACATCACGGTGGAATGCCGTCACAAGAGGCTTCCAATGACATTAGTGGATGATGGGTCTGCCGTTAATATGCTTCCATTGAAAACCGCGTATATTTTGGGACTAGAGAAGAATGATCTTATTCCAACTACGCAAACGGTCAGAGCTTTCGACGGTACCATAAGACGCGTAGCTGGGCTTGTCACTTTGAGCGTGAATACTGGGGCAGTAGAAAAGACGGTCAATTTCCAGGTTATAGACCTTGTTTCGTCCTTTAATATGTTGCTTGGAAGACCTTGGATCCACGCCGCAAGAGCTGTGTCTTCAACCCTTCACCGAAAGATTAAAATTCCATTCAATGGAGGAGTGGTAACCATTAACGCTACTCCAATGGTCGTGACGGGTGGAGATGTGACTTTCGAGGTACAAAAAGAGGTCACCATTGAGACGGGAGGCTTTGAGGTCGTCAATGTAATCGAATCCCAAATCAGCGAGTCAAACATGGAGTTATACACCGGAAGCCATGCGTGTGAAACAATACTAAGGACCGGAAAATACTTTGGTTTGTCTTTGTATCCTAGGAAGGGGAATACCTTCACTCCACCTCCAACGATCCCGAAGGGAACCACGTTTGGCCTTGGGTACAACCCAACGAAGGATGAAGACTGTCTGAGCAAGGGTAAGGGTCAGAATGCGAAGCTGAAACCATACCCACTAACACTTAATGGGCAATTTGTGAGGGCCGGAGAAGATACACCATGCTTGGACTTCCCCGAGCCTATCTATGACCATAAAGCATGCCGTTGGGTCCCGGGAATTGAAATATTCCACGACTGTTACTATATTCCGGATGACATCATGGCAACAGTTACGACAAGGAAGGAGTGCAGCCCAGTCGAAGACGGGAAAGCAATGTGCCTTCTTTTTGGGGAAGAGAGGAAAATAGAAGCATCGAGCGAAGCTTTGGTGAATATGATCCTCAAGAGTGACCGATTCGATCCATCCACCCTCATTACAGATGTTAATCCGCAAGGGGCTACGTCCGGATGGAGGAAGACCGTCAAATGGACCGACAACAAGGGACTGCTGTTCAAGATGACCGTAGGAGAAGGAGAAATGTCCGAGCCAGATGAGAATTCCGAGTCTGATTCTGAGTCTGAACCTGATGATGATAGAAGTCTTAGTGCTAAGTCTAAGGAGTTAGGTGTCGAAGATACCCCCTCCCCAGTCTTTCCTTTTCATGTACCTTCATCTAGTTCCGGTATTCCGAGGCCTGTCTTGGATGCCACATCTATCCAGCCACTGACCCCAGATCAGTTGGCCCAAATGTTAGCACAATTCCCACAATTTCAAATCAATAATAATAAAATGAACCAGTTTGCTTATGACTTGTCTCTTTTACATTGCAATTCAATTTTTGAAAATGAATGTTTTAATAATGACATTGAGAATGAGGACCAAGGTGAACAGGTAGAAAGTGAGGGGTTAGAATTATCTCCTCAGTTGTTAAAAGGGATACAGGAATATGATGAGAAAAACTCGGTAGTCGAAGATACCGAAACAATTAACGTGGGAACCACTCTCGAGCCACAAGAACTGAAAATAGGGACAACTCTCGACCCTGCTGAAAAACAAGGGTTTATCAATCTGCTAAACGAGTTCAAAGACGTATTTGCATGGTCTTACAAAGACATGCCAGGTATTGACAGGGAAATCGCAGAACACAGAATCCCGATCAAACCAGGTTTCAAACCAGTAAAACAAAAACTCACTAACGCGAATTCGAATGGTCTCTGAAAGTCAAAGAAGAAATTGACAAGCAATTCAAAGCCGGGTTTATCAAAGTTTCAGAATACTCAGATTGGGTAGCTAACGTAGTGCCAGTGTCAAAGAAGGACGGGAAGGTGCGGGTCTGCGTCGATTTTCGAGATTTAAATAGAGCTAGTCCGAAGGACGATTTCCCATTACCTCACATCGATATCTTGGTTGACAACACCGCCAACCACGCACTATTGTCCTTCATGGACGGTTACGCAGGTTACAACCAGATAAAGATGGCCGAGGAAGATATGCACAAAACCGCATTCACAACGCGGTGGGGAACTTATTGTTATACGGTGATGCCGTTTGGATTGATTAACGCTGGGGCCACGTATCAACGAACCGCAACGACGTTGCTACATGATATGATGCATAAAGAGGTAGAGGTTTATGTCGATGACATGATTGTGAAATCCAAGGAACGCAGTGGTCATTTAAGTGCATTAAAGAAATTCTTCGAAAGACTAAAAAAATACAACATGAGGCTAAATCCGCAGAAATGCGCATTCGGAGTCACTTCGGGTAAGCTACTCGGCCACATCGTTAGTCATCGTGGCATTGAAGTCAACCCCTCAAAAATCAAAGCCATTTTGGAGATGCCTCACCCGAAGACCGAGAAAGAAATTCGAGGTTTTCTAGGTCGAGCATGATACATTAGCCGCTTTCGTCGCTAAGTTAACCATGATCTGCGAACCTATATTTAAAAAGCTCAAAGTAGGAGAGCACGTTACATGGGACCAACAATGTCAGGCTGCGTTCGACAAAATAAAAGAGGTGTTGTCTTCCCCACCTGTTTTAAGCCCACCAGTGGCTGGCCTGCCATTGTCATTATACCTAACAGTGACGAATACCGCAATGGGCGCAATGCTAGCTCAAACTGTCGACAAAGAAGAAAGGGCGATTTACTATATTAGTAAGAAATTCTTGGAGTATGAGGTAAAATACACAGTGCTAGAAAAGACGTGCCTCGCCTTGGTTTGGGCCACAAAGAAGTTAAGACACTACATGCTTAGCTACAGTGTAAGCATCTACTCCAAAATGGACCCGATCAAGTACTTGTTTGAAAAGCCGGTACTAAATGGCAGAATGTCAAGATGGACTCTCATGCTAGCAGAGTTTGACCTCAAGTATAAGCCGCTGAAGGTAATAAAAGGAAGAGCTGTCGCCGATTTCCTTGCCGATAATCCAATTGACGAAACTGAAATCACGGATACATGGTCATTTCCAGATGAAAATGTCGCGAGCGTCGAAGACGATACGTGGGATTTGTACTTTGATGGAGCGTCGAACTACATGGGTTACGGGATTGGTATCCTCCTTATTTCACCAAAAGGAGAACATATACCCGTATCCATTAAATTGGACTTTGCTGTCACTAACAACGCAGCAGAGTACGAAGCATGCCTGTTGGGCCTACACAGCGCTGTCAATTTAGGCGTAAAAAGGCTACTAGTGCACGGTGATTCATCCTTGGTAATCAACCAAGTGAGTGGAGCATGGAAAATTAAGAGTAGCAGTTTGGCACCTTACCAAACCAAGATAGAAGAGCTTGAAAAATTGTTCGACGAAGTACGATACGTCCACCTCCCGAGGGAGGAAAACCAATTCGCTGATGCTCTGTCAAAATTAGCAGCCCTAATTAACATTCCCGACAGCATAGATAGCATGCCGTTATGTGTTCAACGCAGATCCTCACCCGCATATGTTAATGTGATAGACGATGCTGAGGAAAACAAGACAGAACCCTGGTACGCATCAATCTTGGAGTACAAAAACGCAGGAGAATATCCCACAGACCTAGACACACGTGGGAAGCGAGCATTACGACTGCTGTCAGCCCAATTTGTTACAACTGACGACGGGCAGTTATACAAAAAAACGGCACAAGGAGTGCTTCTGCGATGTATTGATAAGGCCACAGCAGAAAAAGTCATGGAAGAAGTCCATGACGGAGAATGTGGGCCACACATGAATGCTCACATGCTAGTCCGTAAGATCATGAGGCTTGGTTATTATTGGACGACAATGGAGGTGGATTGTCGAAGATATGTCCGTCACTGTCACAACTGTCAAATATTCGCAAACGTCCAACATGTTCCACCCTCTATGCTGTACACGATGACATCGCCTTGGCCTTTCTCAACGTGGGGCATCGATATCATTGGGAAGGTTAACCCCTCAGGAACCGGAGGGCACTGTTTCATTTTGGTGGCAATCGACTACTTCACGAAGTGGGTAGAAGCCAAGTCTTATAAAGTGCTAAATGCGAAGCAAGTAGCAAAATTCATTCAAAATGACATCATCTGTCGATACGGAGTGCCTCATGAAATGATCAGTGACCATGGCACTCATTTCCAAGCCGAGACGGCTCAGCTACTCGATAAATATAAGATAAAGCTTCACAAATCGTCACCCTACCGTCCTCAGACAAATGGCGCGGTAGAAGCGGCTAATAAGACGGTTACAGTCATTCTTAAAAAGATGACAGACAACTACCGTGAGTGGCCTAATAAGATACCCTTCGCGTTATGGGGGTATAGAACATCAATCAGAACTGCGACCGGGGCAACACCATATTACTTAACTTACGGAATGGAGGCAGTCCAACCCGTTGAATTAGAAATACCGTCTCTGAGAATCCTGCTAGAAAGCAAAGTTCCAGAAGCGGACTGGGTCCAGGCTAGGTATGACTCACTTGTGATGCTCGACGAACGACGTTTGAACGCACTATACAATGTTCAGCTCTATCAGAAAAGGATAGAGCGCTCTTTTAATAAAAAGGTGAAGCCTCGAGGAATAACGGAGGGTGATCTCGTGTTAAAATCGGTACGTGCGCTACTACCGGTAGACCCGAGGGGAAAATTTAAGCCAAATTGGGCGGGTCCTTACTTGGTAAAGAAAATCTTGACAGGAGGTGCAGTTCGGCTAACTGATCTAGATGGAAATGATTTCTCAAATCCAACGAACTTGGATCAACTGAAGCGATATTATCCTTAGTCCTCACTCTCAAATGTTATGAAATAATGTTTGAATTGCGATGTATTAGAGTAGGTCTAAAGCTTGGCGTTTGCCACCACACGAAATGTTTAACATACGAACTACGGATTCGATTTGATTCTGCGTAAAAAGCAGATACGTAGGCAACTCTTTACAAGAGTACAATCGAAATAATGTTAACTTGATGAATGTGGAAGCGGGAATTTTTCTAATAAATAGTAAATCCTTTTTATTATTTTATTTCACGGGCGAAGCCCATCACACACAACTCGAAGAGGAAAGCACACATAATAATAATTCTAACTAATACGTAGTTGTAAATAATAATAATAAATCCTAATACGTAGTTGTAAATAACAATAATTAATCCTAATACTACCGTTATAATAATTAATCCTAAAATTACCATTATACTAATAACTCCTAATAATATCCTAATATTTTAATAAATAATATTACTAACAGCAACAAGCATTCCCACGAAGTGTTTGTCAAACTAACCCAATACCCCCAATACCTCGTACCCCTGCTCCTTAAACTGATCACGAAACTAACGGCGGCGAGACGGCGTCTGACCCATAATCATTCGGGCCCGTTTTTTAGGAGGCACTTCGCTTTCTTCTCGTGGCCCCAAGCGGTCCTTCACGTTTAAACGTGGACCTAATCGCTCAGCGATGCTTGGACGATTTTTTTCACCATCACTCAACCTTCGCCACACGTTCGAGCGTCCTGCTCTAGCTCCACGTGCTGCATCAGATTCATTCAGCCTAGTGTAAAACCTTCGATTCCTTAACGCCTCACCACGCCGCTTCCAACTGTCGCCGACGAGTAATGTTCGTCGCACCTCGACAGAAGTTTCTTTAGTCCACTTCAAATACGACGGAGATACCCATGTCGACGCGCATGGCTCAAGAAGGTGCCAAACGGTCCTGCAATTCCAAGAATGAAGCCAAGACTGCCATCTAGCTTGAGTGATTGAGAACTCGGGTCCTCGGCTGGCCTCCGTTGTAGGAACGGTTTGTTGGCGACCGAACTGGCGAAGCACACGGTCCGGATAAATATAAACGGGTTGCTTTAAACCCAAGAGAGTCACATATCTCGTACAATCATCATACGGTAGCCCAGTAAATGAAGATAAGCGTAACCAAGGCAGAAACCAACGAATATGGGACCCAGCTCCTGTAGTCAGCATCTCGCGCCAATAGCCAACTCCTTTCCCCAAAGTAAAACGATGTGCACGGTTACATAAGCTTCTCACTCGATAGGCATGTTGATCCTTTGGCTTTTCTAGCAGTCCGAGCCTCTCCATGAGCCACACCTGAAACGACATAGAAGTTATGAGACAATAAAAAAATCACAGACTTGAGGTTCAACGAACCAAACGAAAATCAGCAGCAAGTCCCGATAAATCCTGGTCAGACATAGGTGCTCCATTAAAAGAACGTGCAGTATTCTCGTCATTGCATACAGGTCCAGTAGAAATATCAGTTCCGGTGACGACAAGCTCAGTGTTTCCTTTGGAATACGATTGTGGTTCTAAATTGCGTCGCACAACATTAACCTCCTGAGATTCTTCGTCATGATTGACATAGGTGAAGTGGAGATCGGAGAAGAAACCTCCTTTTCTTAGTTGTTTTTTACAGTGATTGGTTGTGAGGTTGTTTTGTTTGAGCATTTGTTGTGGGTATTGCGTAATTCTGATGCTCCGTTGGATGACTTGGTCCACTTCTATGCTTACTGAATTTCTTACGCAATGTATATATATAGTCAAATAATAACGCACCAAAGAAACAGGCGCTGAAGAAAACACGCAAAGATACGAAATAAAAAGAGACAACAAAGCAGACTAAAAAGGCGATGGCTTCGGCTAAGACCAGTAGGATACACGGGATAGAAAGCAACGGAAGGACTAAAAAAGAGAAAACACGAGATAAAAAGCAACAAAGAGGAAACACCAGAGAATACGAGTCGACCCCGTAAAAGGACCGTCGGGATTAGCCTTCCAAGCATCTAACCCACAGATGGTCTCGGCTAAGATGATCGAAGCCGGATTACGATTTTGTTCCATTTGCTCCACAACGCGAATAAATTTCGCCTGACCATGACACGAGGGACTCTCCAAATACCCTTCGAGACAATAAAGATGCAACATGATAAGGCCGAAAACTCGCCGAAGATAAACGGTAGCTCTAGGAGGATCGTGTGCGTTTCGAAAGAGATCCGCTAAACCACACAAGTCTACTCTCTCTCCATCAATTACATTACGAGATTCCCCTTCTGACAGGCCCAAAAAGTCACGGTATTCTCCGACCCATCTAGAACCGAAGTCTGGAACGACGGGCTGCTGCGTCAGTTTCCATCCGCCGAGTACGGTAAACTCCTCAGGCCAAGGGCATATCTCTCCTTCAGGAAAAGCAAACACATGGTGAACCGGGTCCCACAACCTCACACATTCGGTCAGAAAACCTCTTTGGGGAATGATTTTCACATACGAAAGCACTTGATGAAAACCCGCATCGGTTAGAGCCTCAGTTTCTCGGCCCTTAAACTCCTTTGCCCAAGCCTTCACAGCCCCTGTTAGCGCATTCATGATTCCGAGACGATTTTGCACGTGGTTGAATAGCAAGCCGAGAATTATGATGGGCAATATAGGGACTCATGACTCCTTTATATAGTGAATAACGAGGAGACGATTTGGAAATATAGCCAAGTTGGATTAAAGAAACTACGACTTTCCCAAGATTTTTGCTACATTGGAGTTATGGAAACTCGACTCTTCTCGTGAAATCTTGCTACGTTACAATATGGAAAGAGTTGGAGCAATTTGTACGGAAAGATTATAAGCCAATGGAAAGATTATAAGACAATTTGTATGGAAAGAGTTGATTGCTTGAGTTGGATAGTTGCTACGTTTTCCCGACAATTTGTAACAATATTTGGACAATTTGGTCTCACCCCTGTAAACTTATAGTGTCCTTTTTCTTTTTCTTTTGTGGGAAATGGGTTGATAACTCACGTTTAATATGGGTCAAACATATTAAAAATTGTCCTACTTGGTTAGTTAGGACTTGAAATAGTGATAACACATGTCCAAGTATAGTTCACGTGTCTAGTGTTGAAAGTGAGTACAAAGAAGACCTTTTGAGTCGTGTAAATGCAAGTCATTATTCTGTCGCTTCCAAAAACGAGTCAAATACCCACCACTCTTGAATCCAAAATATAAGTCGCGGACAAAAAAAAAAAAAACTTTTTTTGTTTTTATTTTTGAATAAGCCGAGATCACAAAAATTTTGAAATACGAATCGAGGACGCAAATTTTGATTTTAGCTCGGGTCGATGATCCGTTTCCAAAATAGAATTTTCAGTTCGGACCGACGATCCATCTTTGTGATTAAAAAACAGGGCGAAGACCCATTGTCGATTTAAAATTTTGAAAAAAGCAGGGCAAAGGCCCATTTTCAAATTAACAGTCTCAGTTCGGATCGATGATCCATCCCCTTTGAAAGCAGGTCGATGACCCATTTCAAAATTAAATTCGCAACTCGGATCGACGATCGCTCCATTCCTTTTATTTCAAAAGGCGCAGTTTTCACTATGTGAGTTGTGCGCAATGATTTGTTAGTCGTATACTACGTTTTGTTGTTAAGATTGAGCAGGAACGCTCCAACCGGGGGCTCTAAAGTCATCAACCTTAGACCCCGACGACAGGATGACATCCTCGAAATGAAGAAGTACTAGCAGAAGCTAAAAGAAGTGACACTTCCAAAAAGAATGCAGATACAGGCTTTACTCATTTGAGTGAACAAATATCATTTGTTTTGGGCCGAAGCAGCAGAAAGCTACAGGCCAGCGAGCTCGAACTACGATACGGGTTTGATTCTGTCACAACAGATACGTAGGCGCCTGAGGATAAGGCTCAACCCACGCTTCTGCCGAAAATAGAAGCATCCAGAACCAGGTTTTCAGGTATGATTTCTTCTTATGGCTGGTGAGCCTTTGTACACAGGTCCTAGGGACCGTAAACGACCCGCGAGGCTCTCAAGTTGTGATCTACGATCAACTCGAGGGCCTACTTTGACTTTCGCCTGTCCAAGCCTTAGTCAAAGTGGGGGCTCTGTAGATACCCGTATCTGTCGATATGAGAATTTATAGAAAACCCGACAAACACCCAATGATGATAGGACGACGTGTATATCGTGTCATTTATTTGAGTTCGTTTTACGATGTAAGCCGGACGCTGTCGACGCAGTGCTTTTTTAATTTAAAGGATATTTGATTTATTTGGCCCTGTCAAATCTTATTTTTTTGTCGCAAGTATGTATTTTATTGAAAATAAAATATTTCGATTCGAAAAATCATTTTAAAATATTTCGATTTGAAAAGTCGCTTTTACAAATTCATTCTTTTTGACTTGAAAAGTCGTTTCTCATGCTTTTAAAACAGTTTATTAAATCGTATTCGACGAATTCGTTTTCTTAACAGCAAGTTTTAAAGCTCGTTTTAAGCTCGATTTTAAGAATGATTTTGAGCCCGTTTCAACACGAATTTCAAGGCCTTTTCTCCCACCTCCTTCCCCACATACCAAAGCTCGTATCCAGGCCAAAACCCAGCCAAGAGCCACGACCAAAACAGGCCATAAAACAGCCAAATAAACTCGTTTACAACAGCCCAAAACCCCACCCCGTGCTCTGTTTTGGAGCAACCCAAAACCCAACCTTTTCTGGCCACTAAACCCATACCCGTATCCAAACTATCCTACCCTCGTTTGCCCTTGCTTAACCTTCAAGAAAACCCCTCTAAAACCCTAAGACAAGCCTCCAACAGCAGCTCTCGAAAATAGGGCATAGCTGCTCTGTTCCGTTCTTCAACCCTACTTTCTCGACCCTATATATACACACTAACCACAGGCCTTCATGATACACGAAATATACAGCTCTCACACATAATACAAAGTCCCAAAAAAAACCTCAAAAAGAAGTCGAAATAGCGGTCAGAAAAACAGAGCATTCTCTTGCGTTTTTCAGTCTGCTATTACCTCTTCTTCTTCGTTTTTCGTATTGTAAACTTCTCAATCTCTCCGATTTGTTTACCTAATCTTAAAGTTCGCCTTACCACGATTCTAAAACATCTTTCGGTTCGAAATTTCGTTGAGAAACGAATAAGTTACAAGCTTTTGAAAATTCTTTGTCGGTTTTGGTACGGCACGGTTTTTATTATTGGTTTTTAAATCGGCGGCCCCTCGGGATAAAATCTTACAATCGATTACGACTCGGATATTTGGTCAACGATATATGTAAGTTGAGGGTGCAAAATACTCTTTTTATTTTGTTAATTTATCGTTTTTTTATTGTCTTTATAGCCTCTGTCGTATTTTTATTCTCTGTCGTTCTGTTGCTTATCATCGTAGTTATTGCTTTTTTATCGTTTGTTTTAGACTTATTCTTTTAGCCTGATTATGACTTGTATATGAGAATGTTTCGTGCCCCTTTATACACTTAGTATGCATATGTAGTTCTCTTGTGTAATATGATTCGCGTAGTGTGGCTTGCTGTCGTTATTTTGATTTAGGATTTGCTTGTTAGCCTACATATAATTGGGTCTCATTCACGTTTGATGGTCAGAAATTTGGTTTATCGCGTTCTTCCAGTTTCGTGACTCGTGTGCGTAGGATAGTTTAGTTTTCATGACTTTGCATTGTCGTTTGGTTTTGGTGTCATAACTCATCACGTTAATCAGTGCAGTGCATCTCGTTTCTGTCTGTTGTTGTGTTTTCCTGCCCTATCTCGTTTCTATCTCGTTTGTGTATGAACTTGAAATTTCAAGTGTCGTAGTGGTCATGTTACACGTTTGTATTCGTTTGTGTTTAGTCGCTCTTGATTATTCATGCCTTTGCGTAATTCGTGTGCACTCATGCTACTGGTTTCGTATGCAAGGCTCTTGCTGTGTGAATATTGTTTGATTATTAGTTTCACCCCACGTCATCTGCTCATGTTGGTTTCTTTTTAGTTGTATTTAATTATCAGTTTACACGCTCGTTTGTATGTTTGTTCGTGTCTGTTTACTGCGATTTGCACATGTTTGCCCCTTCGTTTAGTGGTACTTAGCTTATGTGTTTGCTTGTTAGTTCATTATAATGTACAGTGCTTAGTAATGTCGATCATCCATGCTTGTTTACGTTTTGTTCATGCTTGTGTTTGTTGCAACCTGTGAATCTCTTGCGCGTTCATGTAGGTTTGTATAGGTCTTCGTATGATGTGTTTGAGAGTTTATGTTATTTGCCCATATTTGTGTGGACTTGTTTATTTCGGTTTGTGCTGGTATGTACTTCCGTTATTTGCGTATTAGATTACCTAGGCATTTGCTTATACATTGATTACTAGTTGCATCCACTTTATTTGAGTATGTTAGTATGCCAATTAATTGCATTTATTTGTGGGTTTATGCGTTTGTTTGTTCGTTCATTCGTATTTGCTTGATTTGTGTAGGTTTACACTTGTTTGTTAGTTTATTCGTTTGGTTGTGTTTGTCTGTCGCTTTCCTATATGCGTATGGAGTGTTTGTTCATGATAGTCGTTTATACTTGCTCTTATTAGTCATGTTTATTTATTTTCTACTCGTCTGCCGCTAACGTTTGTTAATCTATCTTATGCTGTCGGTAAGTATTTCTGCTTCTTTTCTCTGTTGGCTAGAATAGTAAATGAACTCATGTTGAACAACTTCGACGAAATTATATGTGCATTAAAATGACCTAGAATGGATATATTTTTGTTTAGGGTTAAAACGCTGTTTGCATATCCGCATGTGTACTCATAATAGCCATGGTTTTACTTAGTAGAGACCGTCTTTACGACGGGCGGGGTTAGGCGTTAAATTAATGAAATTCTTTTAAACTTCCTAACACGTAAATTCGCACGAACTCATTTTCTCTAAAACTGGTTTTCTAAATTCCATATAAAATTTAGTGGCGACTCTTTTCAAATTAAAAATGTTTTTGAAATAGAACATCGCGTGGATCAAAATCCCTTGTCCACAATTTCTTTAACGTATCAAAGTTCCAATGGGACGGGAGGTTGTGGCCGTTCATATCTCTTAGCATGAAGGTCCCCGGCTGCTTTATCTCTGTGATCTGATAGGGTCCTTCCCAAGTGGCTGACAACTTCCCGTGGATGTTCCCCTTCCCGGTGGCGGATGCTCTTCTTAGTACTAAGTCTCCCAGTTCAAACTCCCTGTGCTTCACCCTTCTATTGTACATCCTCCTCATCCGGTTCTGGTAGACCGCCAGATTTTCTCTTGCCTGGTCCGGACTTCGTCTAGTAGGTCTAACGACTCTTTTCTTGCTTGTTCATTGCTGGCGGTGTCGTGTAAACTCGCCCGAGGGCTGGGTAGGATTGCTTCAATCGGGAGTAAAGCTTCGGCCCCGTAGACCATGTTGAATGGAGTGTGTCCGGTGGACTCTTTGGTATGGTTCGATCGACCAGAAGCGCTCGTGACTCATCGGCCCATGCCCCTTCGACTCATCCGATCGGCTTCTTCATGCCGCCCAACATTTGCTTGTTGGCGGCTTCGGCTTGTCCGTTGCTTTGTGGATGGCAGACTGATGAGTATGCGATGATTGTTCCATTCCGCTTTAGCCAGTCCCGCATGTTGTCATTATCGAATTGTTTCCCGTGGTCAAATACCACCACCTTGGGCACCCCAAACCTTGTGATTACGTTTCTCCAGATAAACTTTCTCACGGCCTGCTCAGTGATGGTGGGAATGGCCTCTGCCTCAATCCACTTAGTGAAGTAGTCGATGGCTGCTACCACATATTTCCTGCCCCCGGTCGCCGTTGCGAAGGGCCCCAGGATGTTCATCCCCCATTGGTCAAAAGGTACTGGGCTCAGGACTGGCCTGAGGTCTCTGGCGGGGAGATGGATATCCGGGGCGAAAATTTGACATTGCCGGCACCGCTTGCTCAAATCCTTGGCATCTTTTAGCATGGTGGGCCAAAAGTAGCCAGCCCTCAGTTCTTTGTGGGCTAACGTGCGACCGGTCACATGATGACCGCACACTCCCGAGTGTATGTCGTTCAGGATGAACTCAGCGTCCATGCCCCCTACACATTTTAGTAGCGGGGCTGAGAATGATCGTCTATATAGCTCTCCGTCCACGATGACAAACCAGGGGGCCAGTCTCTTCAGTTTAGCAGCCTCGATTTTATCTTCCGGGATTTCTCCTTCCAACTTGTATTTCAATATCGGCCTCATCCAAATTGTTGTCTTGAGATTGCATTGATCGTTAGTACTCCTTTGTTTGGCGGATGTCGACCGTGACCGTTCTCGACTTGTTGTCTGCTGTTGCGCTGGCGAGTTTGGCAAGCGCGTCCGCTTTGTTATTTTCGGACCTGGGAATATGATGGGCTTCAAAAGATTTCAATCCGGAGGTCAAAGTTTTTGCTCTTTGGAGGTACAACGCCATTCCCTCTTCCCGGGCCTCGTACTCTCCCTTAAGTTGGCTCGCCACCAGCTGGGAGGCTGTTCTCAATTCAATCTCTTACGCCCCATGGCTTTTGCCGATTCTGAGTCCCGCCAAGACCGCCAGATTCGATTCATTGTTCGTGGCCGGGAAGGCAAACTTCAAGGCATGCTCAAATTCGTGCCCTTCGGGACTGATGATAACCACCCCTGCCCCGGAGCCATGGATGGTTGCTGACCCGTCCGTATACACCCGCCATACCCCTCTTGGTGCATCCCCCCTGACCGGGTGGGTGCACTCGGCAATGAAGTCAGCCAGGGCTTGGGCCTTAATTGCTGTTCTTCCGGCGTAGGTTATGCCAAAGCCTGACAGTTCAATTGCCCACTTGAGGAGTCTGCCGGATTTTTCGAATTTCTCGAGTGCTTTCTCCAGGGGCTGGTCTGTGCGTACCTCCACCGGGTGAGCATCGAAGTACGGTCTCAGCTTCCGGGTCGCTATGACAACAGCGAACGCTGCCTTCTCGATGATTGGGTAGTTTCTTTTCCGGTGACCCGGTGCATGGTAGCCAGTAGATCGGTTGTTGTTGTTTTTCTTCTTCCCGTAGGATTACTGCTGATATTGCGCTCGCGGTCACGGCGATGTACAAGATTAAAGTTTCGCCCGTGATCGGTCTTGCCAAAGTAGGCAATGTTGTAAGGTGTCTCTTTAACTGTTCAAAAGCCTCATTCTGCTCCTTTCCCCATACGAACCTCTTATTCCCTTTCAGTACCTGGAAGAATGGTGTGGACTTATCGGCGGACCTGGAGATGAACCTGGAAAGTGCTGCCATTCTCCCGGTCAAAATTTGAATATCTTTAATTGTCTTTGGTGCCGGTAGGTCTAATATAGCCTTGACTTTCTCGGGGTTGGCGTCGATCCCTCTTGAGCTGACCAGGTACCCCAAAAACTTCCCTGACCGGACTCCAAAGGTACACTTCTTCGGATTTAGCTTCATTTGGTATTCTCGGAGCGAGCCGAATGTCTCTCTCAGGTCTTCCAGGTGCTGCTCGTCGGACTTGTTTTTCACAATTGCATCATCCACATATACTTCCATGTTTCTTCCCTTCTGTTTTGCGAACACGGCGTCCACCAGGCGCTGGTAGGTAGCTCCGGCATTTTTAAGTCCGAATGGCATCATTTTATACATGTAGACCCCGTGTCCTGTTATGAAGGCACACCGGGGCCTGTCCTCCTCTGACAAGTAGACCTGGTGGTATCCCGAGAAAGCATCCAGGAAGCTCAAAGTGGTATGGCCGCTGGTGGAGTCTACCAGCTGGTCAATCCTCGGCAATGGGTAGCAATCTTTGGGACATGCCTTGTTTAGGTTTGTGAAGTCAACACACATTCTCCATGCCCCGGAAGCTTTTTTCACCATCACAACGTTTGCCAACCACTCGGGGTAGTCACAACGTTCAATGAAACCTGCCTCCAATAACTTGTTTATCTCTTCGAGAATGGCCGCGTCCTTTTCCGCGCTCATGGGCCGCAGCCTCTGCTTGATTGGTTTGTAGCTGGGGTTAACGTTTAGCTGGTGCACAATTACTTCCGGGCTTATCCCCGGCATCTCCGCCGCTGAGTAGGCAAACACATCTTTGTTCTCTTCCAAGATACTAATCAGACTGTCTTGGAAGCCGGGGTCTAGCTCCGCCCCAATGATTACACTTCTTCCCGGTGACAACTCAATTTCTTTTGTCTCACTCTCCGGTCCCGGAGTCACTTCCAGACCCTTCTTCTCTTTTTGTTCCGGGAGCTTCACCTCCGCCATCGCTCTTCTTTACCCTTGGACCGATAGGGAATTGCAAGATCTCCCCGGGCGCCTCGATCCCTCGTAGATCTTCCCTTCACCCAGCTTGTGCGTGATGTAGGCCATGGCTAGGGCCCGTATCGATACGACGGCGTGAATGTGATCCAAGGTGACCCGGCCGATGAGGGCGTTGTATGCTGACGGGGCGTCCACGACTACGAAGCTTGCATCGACACTTCGGGCCATATCCTCCTCTCCTATTGTTACTGGCAAAGTTATCGTTCCCATTCGTCTTATACCGGCACCGGCGAAACCATAGAGTGAGCCTATGTAAGGCGTCAGCTGTTCTTTCTTCAAACCCAGCTTCTCGAATACTTCCCGGTACAGGAGATTTGTGCAGGCTCCGGTGTCTATCATGCATCTGTGTACTAGGTGAGGTCCTATATCCAAGGAGACCACCAGCGGGTCACTGTGGGGGTAGGAGACCCGCTGGTAATCCTCGTCGCTGATAGTTAGGTCCGGGACAGGCTTCGGTGCCGTCCTCTCTGCCGAGTATATTCCCATCTTGGATTGTTCTCGCTTTTCTGCCTTCCTCTTTCTCCCGGACAAGACTGACTCCTCCGTCCCGGAGATCATATGAATTTCACTTATTCTCTTTTGGTTCTTTTTCGGACCCGTTTGGGCTGGGTCCCCACTACCTTCACCTTCATCTCTTTCTCGCTTGTCCCTAACAAAGCGCCGCAAGGTGCCTTGTTGTACCAACCGCTCGACCTCGTTCTTCAGGGATACACAGTTCTCCGTTGCATGGCCGGCTGTCTGGTGGTATCCGCAGAAAGCTGACTTATCATTCCATGGGTGTCTTTGCGGTCGAGGGGTGGCCCACTTGATCTCGTTTTTGGTCATCTCGAAAATTTCTGGCTGGGACCTTATGAGCGGTGTGTAGTGAGTCCACTGTTGGAACTGTTGATTACCTCCCTGCGGGCCTCTGCCTTCTCGGCTATCCCGGCCATCCCGGTTATCCCGGCGATTGTTGTAATTTCTATTATTGCGGTTGTAATTGCTGCGGATGCTGTTGTTATTCTGTCTCCGGGGCGGTCCCTTCCATTCTTGTTGGGCCCCGCCCTGGTCTTCTTTCTTGTCACCTCTCTTGCTGAATGTTTTGTGGAACTGCTCCTCCCGTACAAATCCTTCAGCCATCTCGCGGGCTGCCATCAGTCGCGGCTAAGCTTCGATCAGAGACTTTTCAGCTCTCCTTCCTTCAAACCTACTGTCAAGGCATGGACCCCTATCTTGGAGTCCAGGTCTCGATTCTGTGATTCTCTGTTAACCGAAATCATATACTCTTTCAACCCTTCACTCTTCCCTTGCACTACATTCAAGAGCTCCGTAGCCACCTTTTCTCTCCTTTTGTTTCCCGCTACTGCTGGCGGAACACCCGGCACATATCCTCGTATCCGTAGATGGAACCAGTTGGGAGGTTACGGAACCAGGTTTGCGCGAGTCCCGTTAGGGTCGTAGGAAAAACTTTGCACCAAACGTAGTCCGTAGGGTCGTACATCATCATGTGGCTCTCGTAGGCCGCCAGATGTTCTTCCGGGTCCGTCTTCCCGTCGTATTGTATTGTGGGAATTTTCATTTTGGGAGGATGAGGGTACTCCAGCACCGAAGAGGCCAAAGGCGATTTTACTGTGACTTTTCCTTGCGTTTTGTTCTCTTTTTGTTTGTTGCGCCTGGGCCTCTCAGTGCGTGGGATTTCGGGCTTGGCCCTCCGACGCTCAAGTCAGTTACTAAGACAAATAAATCTAGAGAGAGAGAAGAGAGAGAAAAACCTTTTGCGTGGTGTTTTTGTGTTGTGTGTGAATGAATAGTTTTTAGGGTTTTAGTTACCTTTTATACCTATCATTGATTTGTCTTCTTGCGCCTCTTCTCCGTACTGTACGGTCCCGAGTGGGCCATGCCTGCCCCAGACCCGGGTGGACCACTGGATTCCTTGGTACATGAGATGCTCCGGTCCATGAACCTCCCGGTCATATGCTACCAGACCCGGGAGACATTGGTAAATCAGCATGTGTATGGGCACCTTCCGGCCCATGGCCCTACTGGTCCGGAGGTGTCGGATCCGGGAGAAGTCACCCCCCAACACATACGAATTACAAATATTATCCGTTTTATGATTTGTTATTATTTAATTTCTACATTTGAAAAAATCAAGTATTTACAATTCCATCAAAGTAACCAAAGTGATCAAATACAAATGAGTAACAAACTTTTTAGATACAATCATAGGCTTTATAACGTTTTTAATATCATGGTTCTGACAAGAAATTATACGTCAACTCAAATACTTCCTCCATTCCATTCAATTCTATACATTTGCCTTTTGCACGTACGTCGATGCACGTTTTCTTTTGTTTATATCTTTAGTTACATAATTCTGAAAAATATGAAATATGAATATTAATAATGCTCTCGAAAAGACAATTAAAACAAGATCTCACATGACTATTTTTTATTTTATATATTAGACGATATATCGAAGATTCTCCTCACTTTTGAATAGTGTACAAAAAGCAAATGTATAGAATTGAATGGAATGGAGGAAGTAATAGATATGAGGCAATGAGGCATAAAGTTTTAAACAATATAAGTTAGATGTTTATTTTAAATTTCGTAATTAATACAATAAATAACAAAAAAAATGCTAATGAGTTTTGTAACTTGCTAAATGATAAAAATTGAATTAAATTAATTAGAATATAGTAGGAGTTATAACAAGATAAACTCTTAACGCAAGTAATTATTTTAATGAAAAAACGTTATGTACTGCTCATTATTTCAAGTGTTATACATCTATATATACAGGGACATTGTATCTTGAATCTACCACTTAACCTCAACATCATATTAAATCCATTATAATTCTTGTAATCTTATTTTAACCAACAACATAAGATTTGTTTTTTAAAAACGAGTTTTCATGGATTTTAAATCAAGATCCTCGAAGAATTTACTGGCTACAATAGTTACTTTTATCTTTTTCGCGTCGTTTGCAATTGCACATACTCCTACTAGGGATGATAAACTTCATAAATGCGCAACGGTTCTTGGAGAAACGTGTGGCAATTCAATATTTCATTATATATTCGGTAATGGAAGACACGTACCAGAAGAATCTTTGCGCAGTATGCAGAAAGTGGAAAGTCGAGGCACGACCATTTATTAAATGTGACCCTAAGACTCGAGCAATTTCCTAAGCAACGAGCAGAAGAAATACGACACAAAAATGATAAAGCATGGAAGATTTGCAAGGTATATGGTCAAATTCCTCCTCCCGGGGATAGTAAAGTTGAAAAATATTTAAGGTTTCTTGGAGACACGTGCGGTGATTCTATATACCATTATGTGTTTGGTTTTGGAAAACACGTACCAAAAGAATGTTGCACCCTTGTGATAAAATTTGGAAAGGGGTGTCATGATCTTTTATCACAAGTGGCTCTAAGAGATGAAGAGTATCCTAAGCAACGAGCAAAAGATATCAAGCAAAAACATGCTAAAGTATGGGAGATTTGCAAGAAAGATGGTCAAATTTCAAATTAACATTCTCTCGGTTAATTTTACTTTCGTGTGATCTTAATATACAATAATAAATTTCATAGCTTACATTTAATTACATATGTGTTATTTATGTTCGATATTTTAATTATGAAGTTAAACACCGTTGTTAAATTTTTAAGATAAATAAAGGAGTGATTATATTCGTACAATCTTGATATTTAATATGGATGATATAAAATCTTTTCCAGCAAATTAATATACATGCGTTACTTTCATATTTCAAAGAATGCGCCGTGAAAAAATATTTGATCTCTCTACACAAATTAATATGAAAATCGTAATAGACATAATAACCACGTTGATATATACTACGTAATATTCTTTCCACGAATGCGCCTTGAAAAACCATTTGATCTCTCTACGCAAACGCCAAATATTACAACAAATTAATCATATAAATTAATAATTGAGTGTATATCCCAGATCGAAATTGAGTTGATCCTAACCTTTTGCTCGACAGGATGATTATTGTCTCGAAAACATCACTATTTGCTTCATCATTTCAACACTGGGATTAGATTAATCAAGATTTATATATTAATCATGTTAATTTTTGTTACTTTTATTAATGTTATATGCTTAATCTGTTGTTTAAGATTATTGTACACCATATCTTATTTTACAATAAAATATTGACTTTCAAATTTAAATGACTGTCTAAATGAACTCTTCAATATTTTAATATTGTTTTAAACTATTAAATATTAATTTTTCTTAAATTGTAAGAACTCTACATATTTTTTTTGATTTTCTCTATATATTTTTTTTTTTGGTAAAATGTAAGCTTCTCATTAACTAAATCAACTTTATCCAATTACATCATGCCAATCCGAATAAGCCACTCCCTGTCTCTACTAGAAACCTGGGCGCTTAAATTTCGAAATCTATTACCTACATCCTGCTTAATACGCTCTGCTATCAACATAGGCCGAATTACACTGAAATTAATCCACGCTTCATTACGTTGAAGCCAAGTATAATACCAGCACGCTTCAATAACAGCTCCAATAATCTTCTTCTTCGTACGTGTCCAACGACGTTTGGAAATCACCTCCAGCCAATTGCCTTGACCAAAATCCACTTCAAACATATCAGTTAGATAGTGCATAATCGAAGAGACATAGCAACACTGCAAAAAAAGATGTGAAAAGGTCTCTCTAGCCGATGCACAAATGCAACAAAGATCATCGGATACAATTCCAAATAATAGTAACTTAGTTTTCACTTTCAAACCTTGATTTACTAGTAACCAAGTAATGAATGTAACAACCTGGTTTTTAGTCGACTTTAATTACTAAGGCGGAAATTAATTAAGTCTTAAACCAGCGTCATTAATTATACATAAACCCAAAATATTACATCATCGTTCAAGAGTTGAATTGTACAACTCTAAATACGGAAGTTAAAAGAGTAACGTGTTATATATTACAAATCTCTCAAAATAGACGAAAGTAAAACAATAAAGCGTCTCGTGGCCCCGTCCAAAATCCAGCTCTCGGTCCACGATCATCCTGCACAATAAACTGATGGGGGGATGCCCGCTGAGCGGACAGTGACTAGCTATGCTCATACTTACCCTCGATTTCAATTATTTTGGTTTATTATTATCGCTTTATAACTATAACATTATGATAAAACATAAACATGCTTATTACATATAGCAAGTAAAGACATATAAGTCATAATAAGCATGCGGTTTAAAGCGATAAATCATATAAGCATGATATTCAATTATGAAGGCAAATAACACATAATAACATAGCAATAGTATCACAATAATTCAATGGCATTACAAGGCGATATCGGATCGCAATCAAACATACATATCTTATCATTCTCCTCATGCAGACTCGATTCAATTCAGAAAGTTGTGGTCTTTAGTTTTCGAAGATGGTACACACTCATTCTCAACTAAACATACAACAGACAACACACACTGCTTACGAGCCTGACCACTGAGTAGGCCTTTGTACTCTGATCGATTGCATCTCACTTCCATAGTGCAGAGGCTTACTCGACTCGTAAACCACGCCGAATACTATAATACTTGCATCTCATCCTCTAGTGTTCGAAATGATCCGAACTTCAGATACAATCTCGTCAAGTGATCTTTACATGTGGTAAGAACGAATGCTAGTGTCGCGCCCACTAAGAACGAAACACGGCAAGGAGACAGAACCGCAAAGCGCATAAGCACATAATGTCACGGTGGCCCTGGTAACTTTAGCGAAATAGGGGAATAAAACCCTAGTCTAGTACATGTACACTAGTATCCACGTTAAGAATGGGCTACGCTATTCGCAGAGCACCTTAACTCCAGATAAAACGACTATTTCCTAAAGCCTGAGACAAAAGCCTTGGCATATTCAATTATCTTGTCCGGCAATGGCGACCGCCACAAGACTATCTTAAACCCCACTTCACTCACGATTGACGTTTTCATATCTGAGGCCCAAGCTTGACCTTTTATTTAAACATACTCAAGGTTTATTATTTATTTGATATTACATATCACATGTTACTAGACTCTCCTAGTCTCAGCCACAAACGTTTAAGTATTTGTAGGTTTCATATGATCACATAACACGCTCGCTTATTATTTGAAGTGTTGTTAATTATTAACGCTTTCAAGTTTCTAAATTGAAACGTTTATTAGTATGTCCAATTTTATTTAAGTGTTGTTCAAACACTTTAAGTCATTTACTTATTCATTTTCAATTTTCTATACTTAGTAAAATTTTCAATTATTTTCAAGATTTCACTATTCACTTTTCACTATTCATTATTCACTATTCACTATTCACTATTCAATCGTATTTTATAATGATTTTTATACGTATTCGTATTTTTATACTTAAGATTTTATACGTATTTTTATACGTATTCGTATTCCTATACTTGTACGTATTTTTATATTTATACGTATTTTTATACTTAAGATATTTTAAGTATAATACTAAACTTGTTTTTATTTTCTAAGTACAAATTTTTAGTTTCAAAGTCGTTAGGTTCGTTTTGTACTTAGGTGATTTTTGAAAATATTTAAAAGTCTAGTTTTAAAAATGTTAAGTTCGGTTTGTATTTAGTCATTTATGAAAATATTAGAAAATCATAGTTTTAAAAACGTTAAGTTCGGTTTATAAAAGGTGATCAATGGTATTTATTTTAAAATAAGACTCGGTTAAATTTAGTCGTCTATTTATTTAAGTTAGTGATAGTATCGTGGATGATTCATTTATAGTCCGTATGTCCAAATTCAATAATCCAATAGCAAAGGTAGTAGCTCACGATTTAGTTCATTTTTATAACGGTTACATATTTTTATCGGTTTATAATATTTCATTTCTAACTAAATCGATTTATACAAAAATTCATTTCTAATTACTTTTTAACTTTAGTGACTTAGTGATAATTTCATTTTAGTCAAATTTAGTCAATTAAAAATGGAAATGTCGTGTAGAACATATATAATACAAAATTGATTCTATTTCTTTTAATTTCTTAATTCTAACTTATTATTTAATAATTAAATTATTTTAACAATAAACTAAAAAGTGATAAAAATAATTTTTGACCCAAAAATAATGAAAATGCCGTGAGCAAGCTATGGTGATGTCCAAGTTTTCATTTTTCGATTTTATCGCTTTTAGCTTAAAGTCTTTATATTTTAATTATTCTAATTATACTAAAATGATTTAAACTAAAATGAAATTTACTAAAAATTTCATTTACATTTATGAATAGTGTTTTTCAACACTTTAAATTTCTAACTTTTTATTCTTAAAGATTTAGTTAGTTTAATTTATATAGTTGTTAATATAATAACTTATTAGTTAATACAAACAATAAATAACAACAAACATAAAATAATCAAAAATCAAAATAAGCTACTAATCAAGAACAACATGAACATCAACATGAACATCAAGAATACATGAAGAACACCATACTTTATCAAGAACACAAATTTGCATTTTTAACAATTAAACAATTCTTTTTATAATCTAATTTTTTTCTAACATGATACTAATCATTTTAATACATCTTAACATAACATATTATTTACAAAAATTAAAAGTGAAAATTTATCAAAAATAATAGCTAAAACCGTGAGACATGTATATTGTACATAAATTTTATTTTCGATTTTTCTTTACTTAAACTCATTGTTAATATTTCACATAATTTTTATATATGATTACTACTAAACTAAAACATAAATAAATATAAAAATCATATGAACAAAAATTAAAAGTGCTCAAATTTAATTTAACTAAATATATTAACATGATACTACAATAATCTATTTAACATATTATTTAGTTATTATCATTTTATTATACAACACATAAACATACAAGTGCACTTAGGTGATGTTTAACATATTTAACATAATTTTCATACTCATAAAATTATAATAACAAAACAAATTAATTTACTAAGAGAATAATACAAGACAAAGCTAGTCACCTTAATATGGATGTTAATCGTCAGATCAAAAATAAATTTTAGACCGGATTTTCTTCACCCAAAATACAACATGTTCTCCACCCAAATAATCTAAGGAAAGTTAGCTCCAAAACCCACTAATATAACTAGGAACACTTAGGAATTATTAGTGATAATATTAGGGTTTTATTTTAATTGTTTTTGTAAGAAAAATGGAAGAAAATATATGGAGGAAAAGAGGAGTATGAGCCACGACATTTTGGGACAATAGGGGCTCATTTTGGTCTTTTAAAACTTGTAGAAGAAGTTGTACAAAATAAATAAATAAATAAATAAATATAGATATTAGTTTAGGTGTTAAGTAAATAATGTTTTATTAAAAGAAATTAGGGAACAAAAATATTCAACTAGCATGCTAAAGTCTTACTTAGTTATTTGATGTGTATAACTTGTCCCCTTGATGTTTTAAGTGCTTTTACGAAATTTATCAGTTTTAAAAAGCTCAGTGTTAAAAGCGATAAAAGTTAAAGTGTCTACAAGTTAGATGATTTTTCGAAATATTTCTACTTTTAAATTTTAAGACTATAATATTTTATTTACTATTCAAGAAAATATTTAAAAGTTGAGGAACGTCGATAAATTTTCAAAACGAAAGTTTTAGTTAAAAGTGATTTTAAACGATCGTAAGAAATATAATTTCAATAGAAATTGAATTACACGATTACATTTCATTTTATTTTAGGAATGCATTTTAAAATGATTTTATGAAATATTGTAAGTTTTGTGTGGAAATGAATAAGGTAGGATGAAATTAAATGCAAGAGTTGTGTTGTGTAAGTTTTGTTTATAATTAGAAAATAATGTTTAAAGAAATTAAATGGATGTGATGATGAAATTGTAGGCATGCAAAATAGGGTGGCTTGTTTAGTAGAGTAAGTAGCATGTGTAATAACATAGGGTGAGTTTTTTACACTTAGAAAATAAATGAGAATGATGTGTAGAATGAATTAGGTTAAGTGAAGTGTATTGTATAAGTTTAGTTTTAATTAGAAAGAAATGTTTAAAGTAATTAAGTAGGTGTGATGATGTATAATAGATGTGTAAGAGAGGAAGTGATGTTGTAGGTTAATAAGTAGGGTGGCTTGTAAAGAGAAAAGAAAGGCTACAAATTGGTCATGGGTGACCCAAGTAGCTCGGTCAACATGTGCTCACATGGGCTCGATTTTCGTTTTTGAAATTTTCGATTTACGCGTGCGCGAAAAGTCTCAAAATAAAATATATGATCTAAAAATAGTGTTTCGAAATAAGATTGAAAGTAAGAATGAAAATAAACTTCGAAAGGTGATTAAAACAAAAATTGGGTTTTGGCTCCTCGAAATTTTGATTAAAAATTTACTAGTACGAAATATATATTTTTTTGGATGAAAGTTAATGATTTAAATAATTAGAATCAAACGTCAAAACGTTTATTAGTTTAGGTTAGGTATAACTAAGAATTTTGAGATTAGGTGAAAAAGTTAGTTAAATGAAATTTGAATAGTAATAAGTTATTAATATAATATGATTTATTAAATAATAATCAAAATGATTATATTTTAATTAAAAGCTTTGATGTTAAGTTTGCTTTTCAAAAAGTTGATGTTGATTGTTTGATTTTTGATTTGCGTGTTTGAAATTGTTGACCCGAATTTCAGAGACGGGAAAAGTATAAGGGTTCATTTTTTATAAAAATTTGAAATGTGTTTCTTTTTCAATTCTAAACATAATAGAACAAACTTTATTTTTTTTAAAATTTTTAAATTTGGACTTAAGAAATTTTAGTATTATTTGGCTTAAAAAAATTCAGACGTATTTTTATTATAAAGAAAAAGGATGAATTTAATTTGAGGAATTAAATTCTTTTATCATATTGTGTTAAAATAACACGGGGTGTTACAAACCTACCCCCTTAAGAAAAGTTTCGTCCCGAAACTTGAATAGAGTGGACAACTACTTACAGTTGAGCAAGGTAGTTAGAGAGTATAACAAGGTTTTACAGATTTCGATAATGATAATTTATTTTGATTGAATATGACTTTTCAAAATGTTTGAATTTTTGAATTATTATAAAAATTTTAGATAGAGTGAAAACTTTGAAGGATATAAACGTTTTACATTTACAAATGGAACATTTTGAATTAATATAGGAATATCGCTAGATTATCATTTTTGAAATTGACTTCAAAGGGATTTTCAAAAAGGTGGGGCCTAGAAGTTTTGTATGGAATTAATTTAAATTAAAATTATAAGGGTTTTAAAATAAAATAAATTATAATTTTATTTGAAATTAAATATATAGTTTAAAGTTGGATGAAATAAAGGTTTTAATTAATTTTAATCAATGATTTTAAATCGACATATTTTGTCTTACCCCCTTAAGAAAATTTTGAAACATATATTTACGAAGCTTAAGTAGGAAAGGTAACAATTCATTTTAAAGGTTGAGAATTTGAAAAAGGTATTGATAAGTTGAAAATTTTGAAAATGAATAAATTCGATAGAAATGAAGTAAAGAATATATGATTTAGGACAAAATAATTTCAAAGATATTTAAAATTACGAAATAAAATTTTAGAATTATATGAATAAGTTTAAAAGATATTATAAAGGGAAAACATGAATATTATTTATAGAAGGTAATTAGGAATTATAAATTTACAAAAATCTTTAAATTTTGAAAGAGAAAGTAAGTTTAGGAGATTGAAATGTAATAAGGTTTGAAAGTTTTTTAGGATAAACTAAAAGAGGTTCACAAAATTGTTAAGTAAAAATGAAATCATTTTGCGAATTTAAGACGAGGAATGAAAGTTCATTTTTAAGAAGTAGTTATTAAGAATTATAGGTTTTGGAAATTAGAAATTTAGAGAAAAAAAGTTTAAGAGGTTGAAAATCCTTTAAAGAGAACGAAATAAAAATTTTAGTTAGAGAGGATAATTAAATGAGGTTATAGAAATCCTTTCTGCGACAGCAATTTTTCAGGTCTTGAACGTCTCCTCAATTGTAAGGTCCTTGATGCGTCCATTTGCTGCGTTTGAGGTCTTGTCGTCATGTATTTGATTAAAGGCTTCGATCTTCGAGAATTAAATTTGTTACATAGATTTTATATCTGAGGATAGTTGTTAGTTTTAGTTAGTCACATCAGCAAGTAGCAAGCATACGATAGTTAGTGTATTTTATTTTGAGGGAAGTAGATCGTTATTTAAAAGTCCTTAGCCTATGGTCGGTCCTTAAGGTTTCTACCCATCCTCACACTTTAAAGCGATTTAAAGTTATTATTTAAGTGGCCTAATAAAAGAAAAATCTAATTTATTATTTGATCCTAGTAGTCTATGCCTGACATACAATATGAATGTCCGGCCCAGGTGTCTCTCGCTAGATGAAATAACTATTAAGTTACTCACGGTCGCAAGACAGCTCTGATACCAACTGTAACAACCTGGTTTTTAGTCGACTTTAATTACTAAGGCGGAAATTAATTAAGTCTTAAACCAGCGTCATTAATTATACATAAACCCAAAATATTACATCATCGTTCAAGAGTTGAATTGTACAACTCTAAATACGGAAGTTAAAAGAGTAACGTGTTATATATTACAAATCTCTCAAAATAGACGAAAGTAAAACAATAAAGCGTCTCGTGGCCCCGTCCAAAATCCAGCTCTCGGTCCACGATCATCCTGCACAATAAAGCGATGGGATGCTCACGAAATTGACAAAGGACTAGCTATGCTCATACTTACCCTCGATTTCAATTATTTTGGTTTATTATTATCGCTTTATAACTATAACATTATGATAAAACATAAACATGCTTATTACATATAGCAAGTAAAGACATATAAGTCATAATAAGCATGCGGTTTAAAGCGATAAATCATATAAGCATGATATTCAATTATGAAGGCAAATAACACATAATAACATAGCAATAGTATCACAATAATTCAATGGCATTACAAGGCGATATCGGATCGCAATCAAACATACATATCTTATCATTCTCCTCATGCAGACTCGATTCAATTCAGAAAGTTGTGGTCTTTAGTTTTCGAAGATGGTACACACTCATTCTCAACTAAACATACAACAGACAACACACATCGCTACGAGCCCGACCACCGAGTAGGCCTTTGTACTGCATCGATTGCATCTCACTTCCATAGTGCGAGGCTTACTCGACTCGTAAACCACGCCGAATACTATAATACTTGCATCTCATCCTCTAGTGTTCGAAATGATCCGAACTTCAGATACAATCTCGTCAAGTGATCTTTACATGTGGTAAGAACGAATGCTAGTGTCGCGCCCACTAAGAACGAAACACGGCAAGGAGACAGAACCGCAAAGCGCATAAGCACATAATGTCACGGTGGCCCTGGTAACTTTAGCGAAATAGGGGAATAAAACCCTAGTCTAGTACATGTACACTAGTATCCACGTTAAGAATGGGCTACGCTATTCGCAGAGCACCTTAACTCCAGATAAAACGACTATTTCCTAAAGCCTGAGACAAAAGCCTTGGCATATTCAATTATCTTGTCCGGCAATGGCGACCGCCACAAGACTATCTTAAACCCCACTTCACTCACGATTGACGTTTTCATATCTGAGGCCCAAGCTTGACCTTTTATTTAAACATACTCAAGGTTTATTATTTATTTGATATTACATATCACATGTTACTAGACTCTCCTAGTCTCAGCGTCAAACGTTTAAGTATTTGTAGGTTTCATATGATCACATAACACGTTCGTTTATTATTTGAAGTGTTGTTAATTATTAACGTTTTCAAGTTTCTAAATTGAAACGTTTATTAGTATGTCCAATTTTATTTAAGTGTTGTTCAAACACTTTAAGTCATTTACTTATTCATTTTCAATTTTCTATACTTAGTAAAATTTTCAATTATTTTCAGTATTTCACTATTCACTTTTCACTATTCATTATTCACTATTCACTATTCACTATTCACCGTATTTTATACGTATTTTTATACGTATTCGTATTTTTATACTTCGTATTTTATACGTATTTTTATACGTATTCGTATTCCTATACTTGTACGTATTTTTATATTTATACGTATTTTTATACTTAAGATATTTTAAGTATAATACTAAACTTGTTTTTATTTTCTAAGTACAAATTTTTAGTTTCAAAGTCGTTAGGTTCGTTTTGTACTTAGGTGATTTTTGAAAATATTTAAAAGTCTAGTTTTAAAAATGTTAAGTTCGGTTTGTATTTAGTCATTTATGAAAATATTAGAAAATCATAGTTTTAAAAACGTTAAGTTCGGTTTATAAAAGGTGATCAATGGTATTTATTTTAAAATAAGACTCGGTTAAATTTAGTCGTCTATTTATTTAAGTTAGTGATAGTATCGTGGATGATTCATTTATAGTCCGTATGTCCAAATTCAATAATCCAATAGCAAAGGTAGTAGCTCACGATTTAGTTCATTTTTATAACGGTTACATATTTTTATCGGTTTATAATATTTCATTTCTAACTAAATCGATTTATACAAAAATTCATTTCTAATTACTTTTTAACTTTAGTGACTTAGTGATAATTTCATTTTAGTCAAATTTAGTCAATTAAAAATGGAAATGTCGTGTAGAACATATATAATACAAAATTGATTCTATTTCTTTTAATTTCTTAATTCTAACTTATTATTTAATAATTAAATTATTTTAACAATAAACTAAAAAGTGATAAAAATAATTTTTGACCCAAAAATAATGAAAATGCCGTGAGCAAGCTATGGTGATGTCCAAGTTTTCATTTTTCGATTTTATCGGTTTTTAGCTTAAAGTCTTTATATTTTAATTATTCTAATTATACTAAAATGATTTAAACTAAAATGAAATTTACTAAAAATTTCATTTACATTTATGAATAGTGTTTTTCAACACTTTAAATTTCTAACTTTTTATTCTTAAAGATTTAGTTAGTTTAATTTATATAGTTGTTAATATAATAACTTATTAGTTAATACAAACAATAAATAACAACAAACATAAAATAATCAAAAATCAAAATAAGCTACTAATCAAGAACAACATGAACATCAACATGAACATCAAGAATACATGAAGAACACCATACTTTATCAAGAACACAAATTTGCATTTTTAACAATTAAACAATTCTTTTTATAATCTAATTTTTTTCTAACATGATACTAATCATTTTAATACATCTTAACATAACATATTATTTACAAAAATTAAAAGTGAAAATTTATCAAAAATAATAGCTAAAACCGTGAGACATGTATATTGTACATAAATTTTATTTTCGATTTTTCTTTACTTAAACTCATTGTTAATATTTCACATAATTTTTATATATGATTACTACTAAACTAAAACATAAATAAATATAAAAATCATATGAACAAAAATTAAAAGTGCTCAAATTTAATTTAACTAAATATATTAACATGATACTACAATAATCTATTTAACATATTATTTAGTTATTATCATTTTATTATACAACACATAAACATACAAGTGCACTTAGGTGATGTTTAACATATTTAACATAATTTTCATACTCATAAAATTATAATAACAAAACAAATTAATTTACTAAGAGAATAATACAAGACAAAGCTAGTCACCTTAATATGGATGTTAATCGTCGGGGATCTAAAATAAATTTTAGATCGGATTTTCTTCACCCAAAATACAACATGTTCTCCACCCAAATAATCTAAGGAAAGTTAGCTCCAAAACCCACTAATATAACTAGGAACACTTAGGAATTATTAGTGATAATATTAGGGTTTTATTTTAATTGTTTTTGTAAGAAAAATGGAAGAAAATATATGGAGGAAAAGAGGAGTATGAGCCACGACATTTTGGGACAATAGGGGCTCATTTTGGTCTTTTAAAACTTGTAGAAGAAGTTGTACAAAATAAATAAATAAATAAATAAATATAGATATTAGTTTAGGTGTTAAGTAAATAATGTTTTATTAAAAGAAATTAGGGAACAAAAATATTCAACTAGCATGCTAAAGTCTTACTTAGTTATTTGATGTGTATAACTTGTCCCCTTGATGTTTTAAGTGCTTTTACGAAATTTATCAGTTTTAAAAAGTCGGGTGTTAAAAGCGATAAAAGTTAAAGTGTGCGCGTTAGATGATTTTTCGAAATATTTCTACTTTTAAATTTTAAGACTATAATATTTTATTTACTATTCAAGAAAATATTTAAAAGTTGAGGAACGTCGATAAATTTTCAAAACGAAAGTTTTAGTTAAAAGTGATTTTAAACGATCGTAAGAAATATAATTTCAATAGAAATTGAATTACACGATTACATTTCATTTTATTTTAGGAATGCATTTTAAAATGATTTTATGAAATATTGTAAGTTTTGTGTGGAAATGAATAAGGTAGGATGAAATTAAATGCAAGAGTTGTGTTGTGTAAGTTTTGTTTATAATTAGAAAATAATGTTTAAAGAAATTAAATGGATGTGATGATGAAATTGTAGGCATGCAAAATAGGGTGGCTTGTTTAGTAGAGTAAGTAGCATGTGTAATAACATAGGGTGAGTTTTTTACACTTAGAAAATAAATGAGAATGATGTGTAGAATGAATTAGGTTAAGTGAAGTGTATTGTATAAGTTTAGTTTTAATTAGAAAGAAATGTTTAAAGTAATTAAGTAGGTGTGATGATGTATAATAGATGTGTAAGAGAGGAAGTGATGTTGTAGGTTAATAAGTAGGGTGGCTTGTAAAGAGAAAAGAAAGGCTACAAATTGGTCATGGGTGACCCAAGTAGCTCGGTCAACATGTGCTCACATGGGCTCGATTGTTTTGAAATTTTCGATTTACTGGCGTCTTGAAAGTCTCAAAATAAAATATATGATCTAAAAATAGTGTTTCGAAATAAGATTGAAAGTAAGAATGAAAATAAACTTCGAAAGGTGATTTAAACAAAAATTGGGTTTTGGCTCCTCAAATTTTGATTAAAAATTTACTAGTACGAAATATATTTTTTTGGATGAAAGTTAATGATTTAAATAATTAGAATCAAACGTCAAAACGTTTATTAGTTTAGGTTAGGTATAACTAAGAATTTTGAGATTAGGTGAAAAAGTTAGTTAAATGAAATTTGAATAGTAATAAGTTATTAATATAATATGATTTATTAAATAATAATCAAAATGATTATATTTTAATTAAAAGCTTTGATGTTAAGTTTGCTTTTCAAAAAGTTGATGTTGATTGTTTGATTTTTGATTTGCGTGTTTGAAATTGTTGACCCGAATTTCAGAGACGGGAAAAGTATAAGGGTTCATTTTTTATAAAAATTTGAAATGTGTTTCTTTTTCAATTCTAAACATAATAGAACAAACTTTATTTTTTTTAAAATTTTTAAATTTGGACTTAAGAAATTTTAGTATTATTTGGCTTAAAAAAATTCAGACGTATTTTTATTATAAAGAAAAAGGATGAATTTAATTTGAGGAATTAAATTCTTTTATCATATTGTGTTAAAATAACACGGGGTGTTACAATGAACACATGCCGAGGAACAGCCCAATTGTTCCACACCTGCTTATGCCACGGAACCAAAGTACGGACCGGAGATAGCCATTTATAAAATGCTTTAACTGAAAATGCAATAACAGACCACGAATCCAAATCCCCCCCAGAAAACTGAGCCAACAACTCCCTAGCTTGACACAACTTACGCCAATACCAAGAAGTGTCAGTAGAGGGGGAGTATTCAGACCAACTTCGACCTCGAAGGTAGATATGATGGACCCATTGAACCCACAGTTTATCCGGCCGAGTAGAGATCCAAGACGCTATTTTTCCCACCGCAGCCAAATTCCACCGAATACAATCTCGTACACCCAAACCACCCTCTTTCTTAGGAGAACAAACTCTATCCCATGAAACAGGAGGCGATTTAATGAAGTCAGACGTTCCATCCCAAAGATAGTTCCGACAGATAGCATTTACTCTAGCGAGAACACCTTTAGGAAGGATAAAAATAGAAGCCCAGTAACTATACAGGGAAGTAAGCACAGAATTAACAAGCACGAGTCTCCCAGCATAGGATAATTTCCTTGCACCAAGTCCTCGAATTCTCTCCACAATTTTGTCAACCAAGATCAGACAATTCTTCTTTTGAATTCTCTATATTATTATTATTATTATTATTATTATTATTATTATTATTATTATTATTATTATTATTATTATTATTATTATTATTATTATTATTATTATTATTATTATTATTATTATTATTATTATTATTATTATTATTATTTTTATTTTTATTATTTTTATTTTTATAACTATTATTATTTTTATTATTATTATTATTATTATTATTATTATTATTATTATTATTATTATTATTTACCCCCACCCACTATAAAAAGGAAAATGTTTCTTCTTCTTGCACTTAATTTTCACACTACAAATAAACAGTGAATAGTGACAGAATGATGCGAAAATTATGCGGAAACGAATTACAGGAAAATAAATAAAATGATATTTGTTAGGAAATATTTTGAGATCTCGAACCGATGGGATATTTGCTCGAAATAGATCTATATTTCGAACAATGGTGAGAACAACCAAGACCTATTGATTTCTACTCGTGTTAATACCTTGAAAACGCGTCAAAGCAAAACGAATTTGGAACGAAATTCGTCGATCCAATTTACAACTGTAAACCAAAACCTTAATGTTTTTATTCAATAATTCCATGTTCTCAAAACTATTACAATAACCATTATTTATACTAAAACAATAAGATAACTTCCTTGATTAGTTAAGGAATAAAATAAAACTCCTATTAAAATATAGTAAATAAAACTAATAACTTAAACAAATTAGTAAACTACTTATAATCTATTACTAATAAATTTAGGAAAACTTTCAATGAAATAATCAAAATTATTTTCGTATCAGAGAACATTTGTGATGGAAAAAATCCCGTCACAAAAACATTATATGTGACGGATCCGTCACAAATATATATTTTTGTGATGGCTTGTCTGTCATAACGTTGACCGAAACTTAACTTTTTTTACCTCAAAAGTCAAGGTTTTTGTCAAATTTGTGACGGGGTAGCCGTCATAAAGAATATGTTTGTGCGGACATTTCGTCACAAGTTTGACCAAAGTCTTGACTTTCTTTTATTTTGTGTTTGACCGGAAAGGCGTCACAAGTCCGTCACAAGTCAATTTTGTGACGGGTAATCCGTCACAATTGTGTTTTTTGTGACCATTTATAGTGACTCCTTTGTGACGTGTTTTTCGTCACAAATTTGGTTTTTGTGACGGGAAATGCAGCTTTATGACGGACTCTCCTTCACAATCGACAGTATTTTTTTAGTGTCACATAATCATATCTTTAAAAATGAATTTCGAATTAAACGAGCCACCCTTGTTGATGATGAACCCATATTTTGTGTCTATTACTCCACAGATGAATTATCATTATTTGAAGTTAATGACGTATATGGTACAACAACATCTTATTAGTCGTTATAGATCAAACATATATCTTCATTTTCCACTTTAATGTAGTTACCGATTAATTATGTGTAATATCAATGTGCAAGTGATTATTTAAAAGATGAAGGTTGTAAAGAAGGTATGTTTTCGATCTACTATAGTTAGTACGGTTATTATTTGTTTTGATGTTTTCTTACTAAATTGGTGATTACAAAAAAAAAAAAAAAAAAAAAAAAAAAAAAAAAAAAAAAACCTACATACATTAGAGTCATCTTTTATTTGAAGTTCTTGGATTTAATTGTGTGTCAATAAATCTGCGATTCAGGATACAAACTAATAAACGGTATATATATATATATATATGAACAAATAGCCACTACATATACGCTTCTAGTGTCTCCTATAACAAAATGTCAATATTTTCCGCGAGTATAGGGAAGCAAAACGTGCAAAAAAAGATCAGTCTAACAATTTTATAGTTTCCTTTTTCTTTGTTGGCGACTTTATTTGTGCTATAAATCAGCAAAAATGCCACCATAACATTATAATGATAAATGAGTACAACTATTATCTACCTCTCTTAATAAAATGATCCTATGGTAAATGGTATTAGACTATTAGGGTTATTATTTTCTATAGGATTTACACATATATATTACATCCTTACTTGAAACATACGAATTACAAATATTATCCGTTTTATGATATGTTATTATTTAATTTGTACATTTGAAAAAATCAAGTATTTACAATTCCATCAAAGTACCCAATGTGATCAAATACAAATGAGTGACAAACTTTTTAAGATGCAATCATAGGCTTTATAACGTTTTTAATATCATGGTTCTGACAAGAAATTATACGTCAACTCAAATAATAGATATGAGGCAATGAGGCATAAAGTTTTAAACAATATAAGTTAGATGTTTATTTTAAATTTCGTAATTAATACAATAAATAACAAAAAAAATGCTAATGAGTTTTGTAACTTGCTAAATGATAAAAATTGAATTAAATTAATTAGAATATAGTAGGAGTTATAACAAGATAAACTCTTAACGCAAGTAATTATTTTAATGAAAAAACGTTATGTACTGCTCATTATTTCAAGTGTTATACATCTATATATACAGGGACATTGTATCTTGAATCTACCACTTAACCTCAACATCATATTAAATCCATTATAATTCTTGTAATCTTATTTTAACCAACAACATAAGATTTGTTTTTTAAAAACGAGTTTTCATGGATTTTAAATCAAGATCCTCGAAGAATTTACTGGCTACAATAGTTACTTTTATCTTTTTCGCGTCGTTTGCAATTGCACATACTCCTACTAGGGATGATAAACTTCATAAATGCGCAACGGTTCTTGGAGAAACGTGTGGCAATTCAATATTTCATTATATATTCGGTAATGGAAGACACGTACCAGAAGAATGCTGCACCCGTATGCAGAAGTCTGGAAAGTCGTGTCACGACCATTTATTAAATGTGACCCTAAGACTCGAGCAATTTCCTAAGCAACGAGCAGAAGAAATACGACACAAAAATGATAAAGCATGGAAGATTTGCAAGGTATATGGTCAAATTCCTCCTCCCGGGGATAGTAAAGTTGAAAAATGTTTAAGGATTCTTGGAGACACGTGCGGTGATTCTATATACCATTATGTGTTTGGTTTTGGAAAACACGTTCCAAAAGAATGTTGCACCCTTGTGCTAAAATTTGGAAAGGGGTGTCATGATCTTTTATCACAAGTGGCTTTAAGAGATGAAGAGTATCCTAAGCAACGAGCAAAAGATATCAAGCAAAAACATGCTAAAGTATGGGAGATTTGCAAGAAAGATGGTCAAATTTCAAATTAACATTCTCTCGGTTAATTTTACTTTCGTGTGATCTTAATATACAATAATAAATTTCATAACTTACATTTAATTACATATGTGTTATTTATGTTCGATATTTTAATTATGAAGTTAAACACCGTTGTTAAATTTTTAAGATAAATAAAGGAGTGATTATATTCGTACAATCTTGATATTTAATATGGATGATATAAAATCTTTTCCAGCAAATTAATATACATGCGTTACTTTCATATTTCAAAGAATGCGCCGTGAAAAAATATTTGATCTCTCTACACAAATTAATATGAAAATCGTAATAGACATAATAACCACATTGATATATACTACGTAATATTCTTTCCACGAATGCGCCTTGAAAAACCATTTGATCTCTCTACGCAAACGCCAAATATTACAACAAATTAATCATATAAATTAATAATTGAGTGTATATCCCAGATCGAAATTGAGTTGATCCTAACCTTTTGTTCGACAGGATGATTATTGTCTCGAAAACATCACTATTTGCTTCATCATTTCAACACTGGGATTAGTTTAATTAAGATTTATATATTAATCATGTTAATTTTTGTTACTTTTATTAGTGTTATATGCTTAATCTGTTGTTTAAGATTATTGTACACCATATCTTATTTTACAATAAAATATTGACTTTCAAATTTAAATGACTGTCTAAATGAACTCTTCAATATTTTAATATTGTTTTAAACTATTAAATATTAATTTTTCTTAAATTGTAAGAACTCTTCATATTTTTCTTGATTTTCTCTATATTATTATTATTATTATTATTTTTTTTTTTTTTTTTTATTTTTTTTTTTTTTTTGCAGAAAAATCAGTCGGCTTATCATTAATTCAAAAGAGAGAAATACAAAGCCATTGGATTGTTCTACAAAGGAAGGTCAAGGCGACCACCTATCTAAACCACCTAAAAGAAAACCAAACGCGCGCCAACTACAAATCTAATGGACCAAGCTACTACATTCGCAGAGCGACTACGACCACAAAAAATACGGAAATTCCTCTCGCACCAAATCTCATAAATAGTGCAAGCCAAACTAACACGTAGTCGACTTACACAACCAGAACGACCTAATCGGCATAGCCAACTAAGTTCATCTCTCAATCTCCTCGGCCTCCTATCAATGCCCATCTCTCGGAGAACCAGCCGCCAAACCAAGCCAGAGAAAGGACAGCAAAAAAATAGATGAGGATGAGATTCTTCCGCAGCACAACAAAGTACACAACGATTAGGAATTGGCAAGCCGCGCATTTTCATGTTATCAATTGTAGTTAGCCCGTTTGACGCCGCAAGATATGATATGAACATGTGCTTCGGTAAGATAGAAGCATCCCAAAGCGGAGAAAGCCACTGCTTTACCGAAGAGCGAGAGCGCAAACCATCATAAATTTTCTGAACCGAAAATAAACCACTAGAGACCGAAAACATAGAGCGCACCTTTTCAACATCCTGGAAAGCAGACAGAATATCATCACGAACAGAGATAAGATTGCGCCAACACCATGACATATCCGACGACCCCTGAAACGACCAGAAATCAGCATTCTTAAGCACATAAAGACGGACCCAAGAACTCCAAAGATTATCCGAGGTATGCAACTTATAAATCCATTTCGAATAAACCGCCTTATTCCAGCTTAAAACCTCCTTAATTCCGATCCCCCCTTCTCGCCGAGGACGAGATAAGGAAGCCCAACTTTTATACACAACCCGCGTGTCACTACCCCATAGAAACCGGAGACAGATCTGACAAATCTTCTTAACAATACCCTTTGGAAGCAAGACCGAGGTACCCCAAAAATTGTGCAAACCAAAGATAACCGAATTAATGAGTTGAATCTTTCCAGCATAAGTAAGGTTATGACTCGACCAATGATCAATTCTTTGACGTATCTTTGTGAGAAGGGGATGGAAATGTATAGCAGTAAGCCTGGCAGAATGAAGAGGTAATCCAAGATATCGGAAGGGGAACTCCCCTTTTGCAAACCCTGACGATGAAAGGATTTGATCTTGAATTACTAACGGAACACCACCAAAATAAATATTGGTTTTAGAAGGGTTAGCTTCCAAACCAGAGAAAGAAGCAAAGCTGTGCAGAATATCCGCCACAGCCAGAACGAATGGAACATCGCCCCTGGAAAAAATAAGGAGATCATCGGCAAACGCAAGATGAGTCAAGTTCAACTTGCTGCATTTGGGATGATAAGAAAAATTAGAGTGCGGAAGCAACCGAAGCATCCGGGAGAGAAATTCCATACTCAGAACGAATAAAAAAGGCGAAAGGGGGTCACCCTGCCTCAAACCCCGCTTACCAGGAAAAAAACCTTCAACAGAACCATTGATTTGCAGAGAAAAATGAGTACTCGAGACACATTGCATAATCCAAGAGGAGAAAGTAGGAGGAAAGCCATAATATAGCAAAAGTTGCTGAAGAAAAGACCAGTTCACCGAATCAAAAGCCTTACGAATATCCACCTTCACCAGACAACGTGGGGTCAAAAACTTTCGATTGTATTTCCGTGCAATCTCAGAAGCCAAATGAATATTATCAGCAATGTCCCGACCCTGAACGAACGCAGCTTGTTCAGGTCCTATAAGCTCAGTCATAATGCTTGACAAACGATTGGCCAAGCATTTGCTAATAATCTTGTAAACAGTATTACAGCAAGAAATCGGCCGAAAATCCATAACAGAAACAGGAGTCTGGCTTTTAGGCACAAGAGTAATGATCGTAGAGTTAACTTGCCGAAGCATTTTACCTGACGCAAAGAAATTCCGAATAGCATGACATAAAGAAGGACCTATAATATCCCAAGCCGCCTGGAAAAAACCAGAGGAGAACCCATCAGGGCCCGGACTACTTTGCTTATCAATTGCAAACAAAGCAGACCGAATTTCAGCATCAGAGAAAGGAGCAATCAGGCAATCCGCTTGGACACCTGAGACCCGAGAACCAGGAATAGTAGGAAGAGGTACCACATCCACAGAGCTGCCCAACAACGATTTATAATAGCAAAGAAAAGCGTCAACAACCGCCAAGTGACCCTCACAAGTCATACCATTCATATCCTTAATAGTCAAAACCGTATTAGTGTGTTTGCGTTCTGCAATTTTAGCATATAGATAAGAGGAATTCACATCACCAAGTTTAATATCTTTAATCTTGGCTCGTTGCTCTAGAATACTCCTTTCAATCTGTTTTCACCGCAAAACCAAAGACTTACAATCCTCCACAGATTGCAACAGCTCCGAGTTTAGCGGATCATCAATTAAAGATTCTTGTAAGGAAAGAAACTCCGACTCTACCTCACGAATACGCTGCGTCACAGAAGAAAATTCCCTAGCATTAAGAGCTTTCAAAGCAACCTTCACCGATTTAAGCTTAGCCACCAACAAAAACATAGGAGACCCAAAAAGATCAGTCCGCCACGCATCTCGAACAATAGAGTGAAAATCAGGCATCAAACTCCAGCAATTAAGATATTTAAACCTACGGAAAGGTCGACGGACCCCTCCCATGAGGTCAGCAAGAATAGGAGAATGATCAGATAGTCCAGGGGCCAGAAAACGAACATTAGGCGGGTCATAATTTAAGAACCAATCAGAGTTACCCATAATTCTATCCAGCTTCGACCACACTCTATCATATCCATCTTGATTATTGGTCCACGTATAAAGAAAACCCTGCGATGGGAGATCGACAAGACCTGCCTCAGCCACAAAGCAAGCAAACTGGTCAAGGTCACTATGGTTAACCTCTTGACCACTTAGACGCTCCTCCTCCCGAAGAACAACGTTAAAGTCACCAAGACAAAGCCACGCCCCGGTGGAAGGTTTCACAGACAACAGAGCAGCCCATAAAGCACATCGAAGAGAACCACTATTAAAACCATAAATGAAAGAAATAAAAAGAGGAGTAGCATTAAAGATACTACGAACAAGACAATGAATCATATGGCTCGTAATCGCAAGAACCGAAAGGGACACAGTACTAGGTCTCCATAAAACCCAAATTCTACCATTAACATGAGAACCATAATTTGCAACCATAGAGTAATCACCAAAACGACGAACAACAGATTGGACTTTATGCTCTTTAATTCTAGTTTCCACAATACCACAACAATCTATCTTATTAACAGTCAAGAATCGATACAATCCTTGCTGTTTTAGGGGGTTATTTAACCCCCTAACATTCCAAGATGCGAGAATCATCCAATATCAGCGGGGTACCCCCCCCTCCAAATCATCCCGAACCCCATCAGAGAACAAATCCATAGGCGCAAGCTCCACTTCCTTAGTAAGAGATGAAAAAGAATTACACAGAGTAATATCTTCAACAGTAGCAGAAGATTTTGACACACGTTTAGTTAGCTTCCCACTACGAAATTGATCTTTATCGAGTACTGAAACCGGAGTTGTAGGATTAGGGATAGCAGGTGGCTGATCCGTGGCAACACCAAATTTTACGAGTCAAAGAAGAAGCCGAGATCGACAAGAGCGGTGTGTCGGGACCAAAGGCTCACTCGTTGAAGCACTTTTCTTTTGCTTATACACCCATGTAGACTTCCGACACCGCTCATTTGTATGACCCAGCTTCTTACATTGAGAACAGTAATATGGGACCCATTCATAATCAACAGCCTGTAGCTTCTTACCTCCAAAAGGATCATGAAACCATAATGCACGCGGGAGTTCTTGCGACACATCAACCTCTATCAAAACCCGAGCAAAAGAAATCTTCGTCTTAGAGCTAGTATGCTCATCCGCACAAATCGGCTTACCAAGTTTACTAGCTAATTTGCTCAACGCTTTTGGAGACCAAAAATGGGGATCTAAGTTCGGAAAAAGCACCCAAACCGGAACCACAGAACACACATCCAACTCATCCGAAACAGTAGGAGACCATTTCTTAAAAATAAAAGGACATCCAGCAATAGACCAAGAGGAGCATTGAAAAATTGAGTCCCGGTCTTCAATCGAAGCAAAGCGAAAATAAAACCAACCCTTAGAGAAGTACATAATTTCCGGAGGACCAACATGGTTCCAATTCTTCGCAGCGAAGCTCTCTAATTGAACCCGAGTAACACGGTTTCCAAGGACCGTCCTAACCAGAGTTGAGTCCCAATAAGATACTTCATCTTTGAATATCCTCCAACGAAATCACAATATCCTCCGTACCCGTGGAGATGAATTCCAACGACATTCCTTTCTGAACTGGTTTTAACACTTCACTGAAAGGCTTACCCCTAGCATAATCAGGACTCACAACCTTCGGAGGGACGTCCGGAGGAATCACAGACGACATATCGTCATTTACAACCGTATCTAAATCAACAGTAGCTGGAGGGACAATCACAGGAATCGTACCTGAGGAGGAATTACCAGCCGAGCTCGAACCAGGAAAGACCATGGATGGGGCCGAAAGACCGACAAAATCGCCTAGAGTAACAGAGTTCCGAGGAGAAGGGAGAGGGAAATCATCTTCATCATCAACCGTAGGAGAGAGAGGCTGACGTAGGAGACGATTGCCTCGCCCTGGTGGTCGGCCTGGCCGTCCCCGGCCCATAGCGATTGGAGGGAAACAGAATCGTCAATCGCTAGAAGAAATTAGGGATCTTAGAGAGAGAAAGAGGACGGCATTATTATTATTATTATTATTATTATTATTATTATTATTATTATTATTATTATTATTATTATTATTATTATTATTATTATTATTATTATTATTTAATTATTATTACTATTATTATTCTAATTATTATTACTATTATTATTCTAATTATTACTATTATTATTATTATTATTATTATTATTATTATTATTATTATTATTATTATTATTATTATTATTATTATTATTATTTACCCCCACTCACTATAAAAAGGAAAATGTTTCTTCTTCTTGCACTTAATTTTCACACTACAAATAAACAGTGAATAGTGACAGAATGATGCGAAAATTATGCGGAAACGAATTACAGGAAAATAAATAAAATGATATTTGTTTGGAAATATTTTGAGATCTCGAACCAATGGGATATTTGCTCGAAATAGATTTATATTTCGAACAATGGTGAGAACAACCAAGACCTATTGATTTCTACTCGTGTTAATACCTTGAAAACGCGTCAAAGCAAAACGAATTTGGAACGAATTACGATCCAGCTTACAACCCAGAACCAAAACCTTAATGTTTTTATTCAATAATTCCATGTTCTCAAAACTATTACAATAACCATTATTTACACTAAAACAATAAGATAAATTCCTTGATTAGTTAAGGAATAAAATAAAACTCCTATTAAAATATAGTAAATAAAACTAATAACTTAAACAAATTAGTAAACTACTTATAATCTATTACTAATAATTTAGGAAAACTTCCAATGAAATAATCATATTTATTTTCGTATCAGAGAACATTTGTGATGGGAAAAATCTCGTCACAAAAACATTATATGTGACGGAAAAATATTTCTGACGGGCAATCCGTCACAAATATATTTTTTTGTGATGGCTTGTCTGTCATAACGTTGACCGAAACTTAACTTTTTTACCTCAAAAGTCAAGGTTTTGGTCAAATTTGTGACGGGGTAGCCGTCATAAAGGATTTGTTTGTGCGGACATTCCGTCACAAGTTTGACCAAAGTTTTGACTATCTTTTATTTTGTGTTTGACCGGAAAGGTGTCACAAGTCCGTCACAAGTCAATTTTGTGACGGGTAATCCGTCACAATTGTGTTTTTTGTGACCATTTATAGTGACTCCTTTGTGACGTGTTTTTCGTCACAAATTTGGTTTTTGTGACGGGAAATGCAGCATTATGACGGACTCTCCGTCACTATTGACAGTATTTTTTTAGTGTCACATAATCATATCTTTAAAGATGAATTTCGAATTAAACGAGCCTCCCTTGTTGATGATGAACCCATATGTGTCTATTACTCCATAGATGAATTATCATTACTTGAAGTTAATGACGGATATGGTACAACAACATCTTATTAGTCGTTATAGATCAAACATATATCATCATTTTCCACTTTAATGTAGTTACCGATTAATTATGTGTAATATCAATGTGCAAGTGATTATTTAAAAGATGAAGGTTGTAATGAAGGTATGTTTTCGATCTACTATAGTTAGTACGGTTATTATTTGTTTTGATGTTCTCTTACTAAATTGGTGATTCCAAAAAAAAAAAAAAAAAAAAAAAAAAAAAAAAAAAAAAAAAAAAAACCCTACATACATTAGAGTCATCTTTTATTTGAAGTTCTTGGGTTTAATTGTGTGTCAATAAATCTGCGATTTAGGATACAAACTATTAAACGGTATATATATATGAACAAATAGCCACTACGTATACGCTTCTAGTGTCTCCTATAACAAAATGTCAATCTTTTCCGCGAGTATAGGGAAGCACAACGTGCAAAAAAAGATCAGTCTAACAATTTTATAGTTTCCTTTTTCTTTGTTGGCGACTTTATTTGTGCTATGAATCAGCAAAAATGCCACCATAACATTATAATGATAAATGAGTACAACTCTTATCTACCTCTCTTAATAAAATGATCCTATGGTGAATGTTATTAGACTATTAGGGTTATTATTTTCTATAGGATTTACACATATATATTACATCCTTAATTGAAACATACGAATTACAAATATTATCCGTTTTATGATTTGTTATTATTTAATTTGTACATTTGAAAAAATCAAGTGTTTACAATTCCATCAAAGTACCCAATGTGATCAAATACAAATGAGTAACAAACTTTTTAAGATACAATCATAGGCTTTATAACGCTTTTAATATCATGGTTCTGACAAGAAATTATACGTCAACTCAAATAATAGATATGAGGCAATGAGGCATAAAGTTTTAAACAATATAAGTTAGATGTTTATTTTAAATTTCGTAATTAATACAATAAATAACAAAAAAAATGCTAATGAGTTTTGTAACTTGCTAAATGATAAAAATTGAATTAAATTAATTAATATATTGTAGGAGTTATAACAAGATAAACTCTTAACGCAAGTAATTATTTTAACGAAAAAACGTTATGTACTGCTCATTATTTCAAGTGTTATACATCTATATATACAGTGACATTGTATCTTGAATCTACCACTTAACCTCAACATCATATTAAATCCATTATAATTCTTGTAATCTTATTTTAACCAACAACGTAAGATTTGTTTTTTAAAAACGAGTTTTCATGGATTTTAAATCAAGATCCTCGAAGAATTTACTGGCTACAATAGTTACTTTTATCTTTTTCAGCATCGCTTGCAATTGCACATACTCCTACTAGGGATGATAAACTTCATAAATGCGCAATCTGCTCTTGGAGAAACGTGTGGCAATTCAATATTTCATTATATATTCGGTAATGGAAGACACGTACCAGAAGAATGTTGCATTCGTATGCAGAAGTCTGGAAAGTCGTGTCACGACCATTTATTAAATGTGACCCTAAGACTCGAGCAATTTCCTAAGCAACGAGCAGAAGAAATACGACACAAAAATGATAAAGCATGGAAGATTTGCAAGGTATATGGTCAAATTCCTCCTCCCGGGGATAGTAAAGTTGAAAAATGTTTAAGGTTTCTTGGAGACACGTGCGGTGATTCTATATACCATTATGTGTTTGGTTTGGAAAACACGTACCAAAAGAATGTTGCACCCTTGTGATAAAATTTGGAAAGGGGTGTCATGATCTTTTATCACATGTGGCTCTAAGAGATGAAGAGTATCCTAAGCAACGAGCAAAAGATATCAAGCAAAAACATGCTAAAGTATGGGAGATTTGCAAGAAAGATGGTCAAATTTCAAATTAACATTCTCTCGGTTAATTTTACTTTCGTGTGATCTTAATATACAACAATAAATTTCATAGCTTACATTTAATTACATATGTGTTATTTATGTTCGATATTTTAATTATGAAGTTAAACACTGTTGTTAAATTTTTAAGATAAATAAAGGAGTGATTATATTCGTACAATCTAGATATTTAACATGGATGATATAAAATCTTCTCCAGCAAATTAATATACATGCGTTATTTTCAGATTTCAAAGAATGCGCCGTGAAAAAATATTTGACCTCTCTACACAAATTAATATGAACATCGTAATAGACATAATAACCACATTGATATATACTACGTAACATTCTTTCCACGTATGCGCCTTGAAAAACCATTTGATCTCTCTACGCAAACGCCAAATATTACAACAAATTAATCATATAAATTAATAATTGAGTGTATATCCCAGATCGAAATTGAGTTGATCCTAACCTTTTGCTCGACAGGATGATTATTGTCTCGAAAACATCACAATTTGCTTCATCATTTCAACACTGGGATTAGATTAATCAAGATTTATATATTAATCATGTTAATTTTTGTTACTTTTATTAATGTTATATGCTTAATCATTGTTTAAGATTATTGTACACCATATCTTATTTTACAATAAAATATTGACTTTCAAATTTAAATGACTGACTAAATGAACTCTTCAATATTTTAATATTGTTTTAAACTATTAAGTATTAATTTTTCTTAAATTGTAAGAACTCTACATATTTTTCTTGATTTTCTCTATATTATTATTATTAGTATTATTATTATTATTATTATTATTATTATTATTATTATTATTATTATTATTATTATTATTATTATTATTATTATTATTATTATTATTATTATTATTATTATTATTATTATTATTATTATTTTTATTATTGTTATTATTATTATTATTATTATTATTATTTAATTATTATTATTATTATTATTATTATTATTATTATTATTATTATTCTAATTATTACTATTATTCTAATTATTACTATTATTATTATTATTATTATTATTATTATTATTATTATTATTATTATTATTATTATCCCACTATAAAAACGAAAATGTTTCTTCTTCTTGCACTTAATTTTCACACTACAAATAAAAAGTGAATAGTGATAGAAAGATGCGAAAATTATGCTAAAGCAATTACAGGAAAATAAATAAAATGATATTTGTTTGGAAATATTTTGAGATCTCGAACCAATGGGATATTTGCTCGAAATAGATCTATATTTCGGACAATGGTGAGAACAACCAAGACCTATTTATTTCTACTCGTGTTAATACCTTGAAAACGCGTCAAAGCAAAACGAATTTGGAACGAAATTCGTCGATCCAGTTTACTACTGTAAACCAAAACCTTAATGTTTTTATTCAATAATTCCATGTTCTCAAAACTATTACAATAACCATTATTTATACTAAAACAACAAGATAACTTCCTTGATTAGTTAACGAATAAAATAAAACTCCTATTAAAATATAGTAAATAAAACTAATAACTTAAACAAATTAGTAAACTACTTATAATCTATTACTAATAAATTTAGGAAAACTTTCAATGAAATAATCATAATTATTTTCGTATCAGAGAACATTTGTGATGGAAAAAATCCCGTCACAAAAACATTATATGTGACGGAAAAATATTTCTAACGGGCAATCCGCCACAAATATATTTTTTTGTGATGGCTTGTCTGTCATAACGTTGACCGAAACTTAACTTTTTTACCTCAAAAGTCAAGGTTTTGGTCAAATTTGTGACGGGGTAGCCGTCATAAAGGATTTGTTTGTGCGGACATTCCGTCACAAGTTTGACCAAAGTTTTGACTATCTTTTATTTTGTGTTTGACCGGAAAGGTGTCACAAGTCCGTCACAAGTCAATTTTGTGACGGGTAATCCGTCACAATTGTGTTTTTTGTGACCATTTATAGTGACTCCTTTGTGACGTGTTTTTCGTCACAAATTTGGTTTTTGTGACGGGAAATGCAAAGATTATGACGGACTCTCCGTCACTATTGACAGTATTTTTTTAGTGTCACATAATCATATCTTTAAAGATGAATTTCGAATTAAACGAGCCTCCCTTGTTGATGATGAACCCATATGTGTCTATTACTCCATAGATGAATTATCATTACTTGAAGTTAATGACGGATATGGTACAACAACATCTTATTAGTCGTTATAGATCAAACATATATCATCATTTTCCACTTTAATGTAGTTACCGATTAATTATGTGTAATATCAATGTGCAAGTGATTATTTAAAAGATGAAGGTTGTAATGAAGGTATGTTTTCGATCTACTATAGTTAGTACGGTTATTATTTGTTTTGATGTTCTCTTACTAAATTGGTGATTACAAAAAAAAAAAAAAAAAAAAAAAAAAAACCTACATACATTAGAGTCATCTTTTATTTGAAGTTCTTGGGTTTAATTGTGTGTCAATAAATCTGCGATTTAGGATACAAACTATTAAAGCAGATATATATATATGAACAAATAGCCACTACGTATACGCTTCTAGTGTCTCCTATAACAAAATGTCAATCTTTTCCATGAGTATAGGGAAGCACAACGTGCAAAAAAAGATCAGTCTAACAATTTTATAGTTTCCTTTTTCTTTGTTGGCGACTTTATTTGTGCTATAAATCAGCAAAAATGCCACCATAACATTATAATGATAAATGAGTACAACTCTTATCTACCTCTCTTAATAAAATGATCCTATGGTGAATGGTATTAGACTATTAGGGTTATTATTTTCTATAGGATTTACACATATATATTACATCCTTAATTGAAACATACGAATTACAAATATTATCCGTTTTATGATTTGTTATTATTTAATTTGTACATTTGAAAAAATCAAGTGTTTACAATTCCATCAAAGTACCCAATGTGATCAAATACAAATGAGTAACAAACTTTTTAAGATACAATCATAGGCTTTATAACGCTTTTAATATCATGGTTCTGACAAGAAATTATACGTCAACTCAAATAATAGATATGAGGCAATGAGGCATAAAGTTTTAAACAATATAAGTTAGATGTTTATTTTAAATTTCGTAATTAATACAATAAATAACAAAAAAAATGCTAATGAGTTTTGTAACTTGCTAAATGATAAAAATTGAATTAAATTAATTAGTATATTGTAGGAGTTATAACAAGATAAACTCTTAACGCGAGTAATTATTTTAACGAAAAAACATTATGTACTGCTCATTATTTCAAGTGTTATACATCTATATATACAGTGACATTGTATCTTGAATCTACCACTTAACCTCAACATCATATTAAATCCATTATAATTCTTGTAATCTTATTTTAACCAACAACGTAAGATTTGTTTTTTAAAAACGAGTTTTCATGGATTTTAAATCAAGATCCTCAAGAATTTCTGGCTACAATAGTTACTTTTATCTTTTTCGCATCGTTTGCAATTGCACATACTCCTACTAGGGATGATAAACTTCATAAATGCTAGCGGTTCTTGGAGAAAGCGTGTGGCAATTCAATATTTCATTATATATTCGGTAATGGAAGACACGTACTGTAAGAATGTTGCATTCGTATGCAGAAACTGGAAAGTCGTGTCACGACCATTTATTAAATGTGACCCTAAGACTCGAGCAATTTCCTAAGCAACGAGCAGAAGAAATACGACACAAAAATGATAAAGCATGGAAGATTTGCAAGGTATATGGTCAAATTCCTCCTCCAGGATAGTAAAGTTGAAAAATGTTTAAGGTTTCTTGGAGACACGTATGTGATTCTATATACCATTATGTGTTTGGTTTTGGAAAACACGTACCAAAAGAATGTTGCACCCTTGTGATAAAATTTGGAAAGGGGTGTCATGATCTTTTATCACATGTGGCTCTAAGAGATGAAGAGTATCCTAAGCAACGAGCAAAAGATATCAAGCAAAAACATGCTAAAGTATGGGAGATTTGCAAGAAAGATGGTCAAATTTCAAGTTAACATTCTCTCGGTTAATTTTACTTTCGTGTGATCTTAATATACAATAATAAATTTCATAGCTTACATTTAATTACATATGTGTTATTTATGTTCGATATTTTAATTATGAAGTTAAACACTGTTGTTAAATTTTTAAGATAAATAAAGGAGTGATTATATTCGTACAATCTAGATATTTAACATGGATGATATAAAATCTTCTCCAGCAAATTAATATACATGCGTTATTTTCAGATTTCAAAGAATGCGCCGTGAAAAAATATTTGACCTCTCTACACAAATTAATATGAACATCGTAATAGACATAATAACCACATTGATATATACTACGTAACATTCTTTCCACGTATGCGCCTTGAAAAACCATTTGATCTCTCTACGCAAACGCCAAATATTACAACAAATTAATCATATAAATTAATAATTGAGTGTATATCCCAGATCGAAATTGAGTTGATCCTAACCTTTTGCTCGACAGGATGATTATTGTCTCGAAAACATCACAATTTGCTTCATCATTTCAACACCGGGATTAGATTAATCAAGATTTATATATTAATCATGTTAATTTTTGTTACTTTTATTAATGTTATATGCTTAATCATTGTTTAAGATTATTGTACACCATATCTTATTTTACAATAAAATATTGACTTTCAAATTTAAATGACTGTCTAAATGAACTCTTCAATATTTTAATATTGTTTTAAACTATTAAGTATTAATTTTTCTTAAATTGTAAGAACTCTACATATTTTTCTTGATTTTCTCTATATTATTATTATTAGTATTATTATTATTATTATTATTATTATTATTATTATTATTATTATTATTATTATTATTATTATTATTATTATTATTATTATTATTATTATTATTATTATTATTATTATTATTATTATTGTTATTATTATTATTATTATTATTATTTAATTATTATTATTATTATTATTATTATTATTATTTTTATTATTATTATTCTAATTATTACTATTATTCTAATTATTACTATTATTATTATTATTATTATTATTATTATTATTATTATTATTATTTTTATTTTTTTTTTGTAGAAATTAGCTCCATTTCATATCAATTCCAACTGGTTTCAAGTACATCAGGACTCATTTAGACAACGTAGTACATCACTATCATCCTCACATCTCAAAGAGTACAAAATTCTAATACTGACAGTCGACTGAATTGTCCTAACAACTCGATCTATATGAGTTTCTCGTCCAAGAAAAATTCGGCTATTGCGTTCCATCCAAATAGCATAAATACCCGCAACAAGACAACATGCAACCCACCGTGACTTCCAAGTTTTACAGCACAGACCCCTTTTCGCCATTTTTAATTCGTATTTCAAACTGCGAACACGTCGTGTAATCCCCATCCATTTCCATAAAGCTTGCATGAGGCTCCTCGAAAATGAACAGTCAAAAAAGAGATGATCATGGTCCTCGAACCCATGCTTGCATAACACACACCAGTTTACCATAATCAATCCACGTTTGCACAGATTATCAACTGTAGGCAAATGGTGTTGAACAGCCATAGCAGCGACGACGCTGTGCTTGGGCAGAGTACATCCATTCCAGACGACAGAAAACCAGCCAACTTTGGCCCTGCTTGTTCGGAAAAAATTATAAGCATGGACCACTACCGTATCATTTGCCGCCCAAGAGTGGAGCAGCCCTTGGGCTTGAGGTAAGCCCCCAGCCAACAGAATAATGTCATCGCGTACCTTGAGTATGCCCCTCCAAGACTCGGAATCAGAGGATTGATGCGGCACAGTCCAGAAATCATGGTAGGCGAGTTTATATTTCCGCAACCAACACAACCACACACTTTGCTTTCCATGGATTAGATCAACTATACTTTTAGTCAGCAGCGCTTTATTCCAAGAGAGCACCTCTTTTATCCCAAAACCGCCTTCTTCTCGTGGGGAACAGACCGTACTCCAGCTCGTGAAAACGAGTCTGCGCTTCCCATCCTCAATCTGCCAAAAGAATGCTCTGCACAACTTCTCCAACCGTTTCAGAATGCCACGAGGTAACAGTATAGCGTAGCACCAGAAGTTCTCAAGGCCAAAAATCATGGAATTCAAGAGTTGAAGCTTGCCTGCGTAAGAGAGGCTCTGATTAGCCCAATTTTGAATGTAACCCTTAACCTTGCTAAAAAGCTGATGATACATATCCGCCTTCAAGTTTGCAGCAGCCAATGGAATGCCCAAGTATCGAAAAGGGAATAGCCCTTCCGTAAAACTAGACTTGGCGATGATCAATCGCTTAACATCATCCTTAACACCACCAAAATAAATTTCAGTCTTCTGCGGGTTTGCTTCAAGCCCAGAAACTTTAGCAAATGTTCCCAAAAAGTCAGCAACAGCCATGACAGAAGGAATTTTTATTATTATTATTATTATTATTATTATTGTTATTATTATTATTATTATTATTATTATTATTATTATTATTATTATTATTATTATTATTATTATTATTATTATTATTATTATTATTTACCCCCACCCACTATAAAAACGAAAATGTTTCTTCTTCTTGCACTTAATTTTCACACTACAAATAAAAAGTGAATAGTGATAGAATGATGCGAAAATTATGCGGAAACGAATTACAGGAAAATAAATAAAATGATATTTGTTTGGAAATATTTTGAGATCTCGAACCAATGGGATATTTGCTCGAAATAGATCTATATTTCGGACAATGGTGAGAACAACCAAGACCTATTTATTTCTACTCGTGTTAATACCTTGAAAACGCGTCAAAGCAAAACGAATTTGGAACGAAATTCGTCGATCCAGTTTACTACTGTAAACCAAAACCTTAATGTTTTTATTCAATAATTCCATGTTCTCAAAACTATTACAATAACCATTATTTATACTAAAACAACAAGATAACTTCCTTGATTAGTTAACGAATAAAATAAAACTCCTATTAAAATATAGTAAATAAAACTAATAACTTAAACAAATTAGTAAACTACTTATAATCTATTACTAATAAATTTAGGAAAACTTTCAATGAAATAATCATAATTATTTTCGTATCAGAGAACATTTGTGATGGAAAAAATCCCGTCACAAAAACATTATATGTGACGGAAAAATATTTCTAACGGGCAATCCGCCACAAATATATTTTTTTGTGATGGCTTGTCTGTCATAACGTTGACCGAAACTTAACTTTTTTACCTCAAAAGTCAAGGTTTTGGTCAAATTTGTGACGGGGTAGCCGTCATAAAGGATTTGTTTGTGCGGACATTCCGTCACAAGTTTGACCAAAGTTTTGACTATCTTTTATTTTGTGTTTGACCGGAAAGGTGTCACAAGTCCGTCACAAGTCAATTTTGTGACGGGTAATCCACAATTGTGTTTTTTGTGACCATTTATAGTGACTCCTTTGTGACGTGTTTTTCGTCACAAATTTGGTTTTTGTGACGGGAAATGCAGCATTATGACGGACTCTCCGTCACTATTGACAGTATTTTTTTAGTGTCACATAATCATATCTTTAAAGATGAATTTCGAATTAAACGAGCCTCCCTTGTTGATGATGAACCCATATGTGTCTATTACTCCATAGATGAATTATCATTACTTGAAGTTAATGACGGATATGGTACAACAACATCTTATTAGTCGTTATAGATCAAACATATATCATCATTTTCCACTTTAATGTAGTTACCGATTAATTATGTGTAATATCAATGTGCAAGTGATTATTTAAAAGATGAAGGTTGTAATGAAGGTATGTTTTCGATCTACTATAGTTAGTACGGTTATTATTTGTTTTGATGTTCTCTTACTAAATTGGTGATTACAAAAAAAAAAAAAAAAAAAAAAAAAAAACCTACATACATTAGAGTCATCTTTTATTTGAAGTTCTTGGGTTTAATTGTGTGTCAATAAATCTGCGATTTAGGATACAAACTATTAAACGGTATATATATATGAACAAATAGCCACTACGTATACGCTTCTAGTGTCTCCTATAACAAAATGTCAATCTTTTCCGCGAGTATAGGGAAGCACAACGTGCAAAAAAAGATCAGTCTAACAATTTTATAGTTTCCTTTTTCTTTGTTGGCGACTTTATTTGTGCTATGAATCAGCAAAAATGCCACCATAACATTATAATGATAAATGAGTACAACTCTTATCTACCTCTCTTAATAAAATGATCCTATGGTGAATGGTATTAGACTATTAGGGTTATTATTTTCTATAGGATTTACACATATATATTACATCCTTAATTGAAACATACGAATTACAAATATTATCCGTTTTATGATTTGTTATTATTTAATTTGTACATTTGAAAAAATCAAGTGTTTACAATTCCATCAAAGTACCCAATGTGATCAAATACAAATGAGTAACAAACTTTTTAAGATACAATCATAGGCTTTATAACGCTTTTAATATCATGGTTCTGACAAGAAATTATACGTCAACTCAAATAATAGATATGAGGCAATGAGGCATAAAGTTTTAAACAATATAAGTTAGATGTTTATTTTAAATTTCGTAATTAATACAATAAATAACAAAAAAAATGCTAATGAGTTTTGTAACTTGCTAAATGATAAAAATTGAATTAAATTAATTAGTATATTGTAGGAGTTATAACAAGATAAACTCTTAACGCAAGTAATTATTTTAACGAAAAAACGTTATGTACTGCTCATTATTTCAAGTGTTATACATCTATATATACAGTGACATTGTATCTTGAATCTACCACTTAACCTCAACATCATATTAAATCCATTATAATTCTTGTAATCTTATTTTAACCAACAACGTAAGATTTGTTTTTTAAAAACGAGTTTTCATGGATTTTAAATCAAGATCCTCGAAGAATTTACTGGCTACAATAGTTACTTTTATCTTTTTCGCATCGTTTGCAATTGCACATACTCCTACTAGGGATGATAAACTTCATAAATGCGCAACGGTTCTTGGAGAAACGTGTGGCAATTCAATATTTCATTATATATTCGGTAATGGAAGACACGTACCAGAAGAATGTTGCATTCGTATGCAGAAGTCTGGAAAGTCGTGTCACGACCATTTATTAAATGTGACCCTAAGACTCGAGCAATTTCCTAAGCAACGAGCAGAAGAAATACGACACAAAAATGATAAAGCATGGAAGATTTGCAAGGTATATGGTCAAATTCCTCCTCCCGGGGATAGTAAAGTTGAAAAATGTTTAAGGTTTCTTGGAGACACGTGCGGTGATTCTATATACCATTATGTGTTTGGTTTTGGAAAACACGTACCAAAAGAATGTTGCACCCTTGTGATAAAATTTGGAAAGGGGTGTCATGATCTTTTATCACATGTGGCTCTAAGAGATGAAGAGTATCCTAAGCAACGAGCAAAAGATATCAAGCAAAAACATGCTAAAGTATGGGAGATTTGCAAGAAAGATGGTCAAATTTCAAATTAACATTCTCTCGGTTAATTTTACTTTCGTGTGATCTTAATATACAACAATAAATTTCATAGCTTACATTTAATTACATATGTGTTATTTATGTTCGATATTTTAATTATGAAGTTAAACACTGTTGTTAAATTTTTAAGATAAATAAAGGAGTGATTATATTCGTACAATCTAGATATTTAACATGGATGATATAAAATCTTCTCCAGCAAATTAATATACATGCGTTATTTTCTGATTTCAAAGAATGCTAGTGAAAAAATATTTGACCTCTCTACACAAATTAATATGAACATCGTAATAGACATAATAACCACATTGATATATACTACGTAACATTCTTTCCACGTATGCGCCTTGAAAAACCATTTGATCTCTCTACGCAAACGCCAAATATTACAACAAATTAATCATATAAATTAATAATTGAGTGTATATCCCAGATCGAAATTGAGTTGATCCTAACCTTTTGCTCGACAGGATGATTATTGTCTCGAAAACATCACAATTTGCTTCATCATTTCAACACTGGGATTAGATTAATCAAGATTTATATATTAATCATGTTAATTTTTGTTACTTTTATTAATGTTATATGCTTAATCTGTTGTTTAAGATTATTGTACACCATATCTTATTTTACAATAAAATATTGACTTTCAAATTTAAATGACTGTCTAAATGAACTCTTCAATATTTTAATATTGTTTTAAACTATTAAGTATTAATTTTTCTTAAATTGTAAGAACTCTACATATTTTTCTTGATTTTCTCTATATTATTATTATTAGTATTATTATTATTATTATTATTATTATTATTATTATTATTATTATTATTATTATTATTATTATTATTATTATTATTATTATTATTATTATTATTATTATTATTATTATTATTATTATTATTATTGTTATTATTATTGTTATTATTATTATTATTATTATTATTTAATTATTATTATTATTATTATTATTATTATTATTATTATTATTATTATTATTCTAATTATTACTATTATTCTAATTATTACTATTATTATTATTATTATTATTATTATTATTATTATTGTTATTATTGTTATTATTATTATTATTATTATTATTATTATTATTATTATTATTATTATTATTATTATTATTTACCCCCACCCACTATAAAAACGAAAATGTTTCTTCTTCTTGCACTTAATTTTCACACTACAAATAAAAAGTGAATAGTGATAGAATGATGCGAAAATTATGCGGAAACGAATTACAGGAAAATAAATAAAATGATATTTGTTTGGAAATATTTTGAGATCTCGAACCAATGGGATATTTGCTCGAAATAGATCTATATTTCGGACAATGGTGAGAACAACCAAGACCTATTTATTTCTACTCGTGTTAATACCTTGAAAACGCGTCAAAGCAAAAGCGAATTTGGAACGAATTGGCCGATCCAGCTTTACAATCAGACCAAAACCTTAATGTTTTTATTCAATAATTCCATGTTCTCAAAACTATTACAATAACCATTATTTATACTAAAACAACAAGATAACTTCCTTGATTAGTTAACGAATAAAATAAAACTCCTATTAAAATATAGTAAATAAAACTAATAACTTAAACAAATTAGTAAACTACTTATAATCTATTACTAATAAATTTAGGAAAACTTTCAATGAAATAATCATAATTATTTTCGTATCAGAGAACATTTGTGATGGAAAAAATCCCGTCACAAAAACATTATATGTGACGGAAAAATATTTCTAACGGGCAATCCGTCACAAATATATTTTTTTGTGATGGCTTGTCTGTCATAACGTTGACCGAAACTTAACTTTTTTACCTCAAAAGTCATGGTTTTGGTCAAATTTGTGACGGGGTAGCCGTCATAAAGGATTTGTTTGTGCGACATTAGTCACAAGTTTGACCAAAGTTTTGACTATCTTTTATTTTGTGTTTGACCGGAAAGGTGTCACAAGTCCGTCACAAGTCAATTTTGTGACGGGTAATCCGTCACAATTGTGTTTTTTGTGACCATTTATAGTGACTCCTTTGTGACGTGTTTTTCGTCACAAATTTGGTTTTTGTGACGGGAAATGCAGCATTATGACGGACTCTCCGTCACTATTGACAGTATTTTTTTAGTGTCACATAATCATATCTTTAAAGATGAATTTCGAATTAAACGAGCCTCCCTTGTTGATGATGAACCCATATGTGTCTATTACTCCATAGATGAATTATCATTACTTGAAGTTAATGACGGATATGGTACAACAACATCTTATTAGTCGTTATAGATCAAACATATATCATCATTTTCCACTTTAATGTAGTTACCGATTAATTATGTGTAATATCAATGTGCAAGTGATTATTTAAAAGATGAAGGTTGTAATGAAGGTATGTTTTCGATCTACTATAGTTAGTACGGTTATTATTTGTTTTGATGTTCTCTTACTAAATTGGTGATTACAAAAAAAAAAAAAAAAAAAAAAAAAAAAAAAAAAAAAAAACCTACATACATTAGAGTCATCTTTTATTTGAAGTTCTTGGGTTTAATTGTGTGTCAATAAATCTGCGATTTAGGATACAAACTATTAAACGGTATATATATATGAACAAATAGCCACTACGTATACGCTTCTAGTGTCTCCTATAACAAAATGTCAATCTATTCCGCGAGTATAGGGAAGCACAACGTGCAAAAAAAGATCAGTCTAACAATTTTATAGTTTCCTTTTTCTTTGTTGGCAACTTTATTTGTGCTATGAATCAGCAAAAATGCCACCATAACATTATAATGATAAATGAGTACAACTCTTATCTACCTCTCTTAATAAAATGATCCTATGGTGAATGGTATTAGACTATTAAGGTTATTATTTTCTATAGGATTTACACATATATATTACATCCTTAATTGAAACATACGAATTACAAATATTATCCGTTTTATGATTTGTTATTATTTAATTTGTACATTTGAAAAAATCAAGTGTTTACAATTCCATCAATGTACCCAATGTGATCAAATACAAATGAGTAACAAACTTTTTAAGATACAATCATAGGCTTTATAACGCTTTTAATATCATGGTTCTGACAAGAAATTATACGTCAACTCAAATAATAGATATGAGGCAATGAGGCATAAAGTTTTAAACAATATAAGTTAGATATTTATTTTAAATTTCGTAATTAATACAATAAATAACAAAAAAAATGCTAATGAGTTTTGTAACTTGCTAAATGATAAAAATTGAATTAAATTAATTAGTATATTGTAGGAGTTATAACAAGATAAACTCTTAACGCAAGTAATTATTTTAACGAAAAAACGTTATGTACTGCTCATTATTTCAAGTGTTATACATCTATATGTACAGTGACATTGTATCTTGAATCTACCACTTAACCTCAACATCATATTAAATCCATTATAATTCTTGTAATCTTATTTTAACCAACAACGTAAGATTTGTTTTTTAAAAACGAGTTTTCATGGATTTTAAATCAAGATCCTCGAAGAATTTACTGGCTACAATAGTTACTTTTATCTTTTTCGCATCGTTTGCAATTGCACATACTCCTACTAGGGATGATAAACTTCATAAATGCGCAACGGTTCTTGGAGAAACGTGTGGCAATTCAATATTTCATTATATATTCGGTAATGGAAGACACGTACCAGAAGAATGTTGCATTCGTATGCAGAAGTCTGGAAAGTCGTGTCACGACCATTTATTAAATGTGACCCTAAGACTCGAGCAATTTCCTAAGCAACGAGCAGAAGAAATACGACACAAAAATGATAAAGCATGGAAGATTTGCAAGGTATATGGTCAAATTCCTCCTCCCGGGGATAGTAAAGTTGAAAAATGTTTAAGGTTTCTTGGAGACACGTGCGGTGATTCTATATACCATTATGTGTTTGGTTTTGGAAAACACGTACCAAAAGAATGTTGCACCCTTGTGATAAAATTTGGAAAGGGGTGTCATGATCTTTTATCACATGTGGCTCTAAGAGATGAAGAGTATCCTAAGCAACGAGCAAAAGATATCAAGCAAAAACATGCTAAAGTATGGGAGATTTGCAAGAAAGATGGTCAAATTTCAAGTTAACATTCTCTCGGTTAATTTTACTTTCGTGTGATCTTAATATACAACAATAAATTTCATAGCTTACATTTAATTACATATGTGTTATTTATGTTCGATATTTTAATTATGAAGTTAAACACTGTTGTTAAATTTTTAAGATAAATAAAGGAGTGATTATATTCGTACAATCTAGATATTTAACATGGATGATATAAAATCTTCTCCAGCAAATTAATATACATGCGTTATTTTCAGATTTCAAAGAATGCGCCGTGAAAAAATATTTGACCTCTCTACACAAATTAATATGAACATCGTAATAGACATAATAACCACATTGATATATACTACGTAACATTCTTTCCACGTATGCGCCTTGAAAAACCATTTGATCTCTCTACGCAAACGCCAAATATTACAACAAATTAATCATATAAATTAATAATTGAGTGTATATCCCAGATCGAAATTGAGTTGATCCTAACCTTTTGCTCGACAGGATGATTATTGTCTCGAAAACATCACAATTTGCTTCATCATTTCAACACTGGGATTAGATTAATCAAGATTTATATATTAATCATGTTAATTTTTGTTACTTTTATTAATGTTATATGCTTAATCTGTTGTTTAAGATTATTGTACACCATATCTTATTTTACAATAAAATATTGACTTTCAAATTTAAATGACTGTCTAAATGAACTCTTCAATATTTTAATATTGTTTTAAACTATTAAGTATTAATTTTTCTTAAATTGTAAGAACTCTACATATTTTTCTTGATTTTCTCTATATTATTATTATTATTATTATTATTATTATTATTATTATTATTATTATTATTATTTTTATTATTATTATTATTATTATTATTATTATTATTATTATTATTATTATTATTATTATTATTATTATTATTATTATTATTGTTATTATTATTGTTATTATTATTATTATTATTATTATTTATATTATTATTATTATTATTATTATTATTATTATTATTATTATTATTATTTAATTATTATTATTATTATTATTCTAATTATTACTATTATTCTAATTATTACTATTATTATTATTATTATTATTATTATTATTATTATTATTATTATTATTATTATTATTATTATTATTATTATTATTATTATTATTATTATTATTATTATTATTATTATTATTATTATTATTATTATTATTATTATTTACCCCCACCCACTATAAAAAGGAAAATGTTTCTTCTTCTTGCACTTAATTTTCACACTACAAATAAACAGTGAATAGTGACAGAATGATGCGAAAATTATGCGGAAACGAATTACAGGAAAATAAATAAAATGATATTTGTTTGGAAATATTTTGAGATCTCGAACCAATGGGATATTTGCTCGAAATAGATCTATATTTCGGACAATGGTGAGAACAACCAAGACCTATTTATTTCTACTCGTGTTAATACCTTGAAAACGCGTCAAAGCAAAACGAATTTGGAACGAAATTCGTCGATCCAGTTTACAACTGTAAACCAAAACCTTAATGTTTTTATTCAATAATTCCATGTTCTCAAAACTATTACAATAACCATTATTTATACTAAAACAACAAGATAACTTCCTTGATTAGTTAACGAATAAAATAAAACTCCTATTAAAATATAGTAAATAAAACTAATAACTTAAACAAATTAGTAAACTACTTATAATCTATTACTAATAAATTTAGGAAAACTTTCAATGAAATAATCATAATTATTTTCGTATCAGAGAACATTTGTGATGGAAAAAATCCCGTCACAAAAACATTATATGTGACGGAAAAATATTTCTAACGGGCAATCCGTCACAAATATATTTTTTTGTGATGGCTTGTCTGTCATAACGTTGACCGAAACTTAACTTTTTTACCTCAAAAGTCAAGGTTTTGGTCAAATTTGTGACGGGGTAGCCGTCATAAAGGATTTGTTTGTGCGGACATTCCGTCACAAGTTTGACCAAAGTTTTGACTATCTTTTATTTTGTGTTTGACCGGAAAGGTGTCACAAGTCCGTCACAAGTCAATTTTGTGACGGGTAATCCGTCACAATTGTGTTTTTTGTGACCATTTATAGTGACTCCTTTGTGACGTGTTTTTCGTCACAAATTTGGTTTGTGACTGAAATGCGGATTATGACGGACTCTCCGTCACTATTGACAGTATTTTTTTAGTGTCACATAATCATATCTTTAAAGATGAATTTCGAATTAAACGAGCCTCCCTTGTTGATGATGAACCCATATGTGTCTATTACTCCATAGATGAATTATCATTACTTGAAGTTAATGACGGATATGGTACAACAACATCTTATTAGTCGTTATAGATCAAACATATATCATCATTTTCCACTTTAATGTAGTTACCGATTAATTATGTGTAATATCAATGTGCAAGTGATTATTTAAAAGATGAAGGTTGTAATGAAGGTATGTTTTGATCTACTATAGTTAGTACTGCTATTATTTGTTTTGATGTTCTCTTACTAAATTGGTGATTACAAAAAAAAAAAAAAAAAAAAAAAAAAAACCTACATACATTAGAGTCATCTTTTATTTGAAGTTCTTGGGTTTAATTGTGTGTCAATAAATCTGCGATTTAGGATACAAACTATTAAACGGTATATATATATGAACAAATAGCCACTACGTATACGCTTCTAGTGTCTCCTATAACAAAATGTCAATCTATTCCGCGAGAATAGGGAAGCACAACGTGCAAAAGATCAGTCTAACAATTTTATAGTTTCCTTTTTCTTTGTTGGCAACTTTATTTGTGCTATGAATCAGCAAAAATGCCACCATAACATTATAATGATAAATGAGTACAACTCTTATCTACCTCTCTTAATAAAATGATCCTATGGTGAATGGTATTAGACTA